>CAUHTR010004148.1:0-39296 GCA_959609185.1 Schmidtea polychroa | reverse complement strand
TTTAACAGTTAATTAAAAGTCATATTTTTTGAAGAATTCTCTCTAAGGATTTTAAGACTGAATTGAATTAAAGGAGGATTCAAGTGGGTAGAATTGAAGGATATATTGTGTTAGATGTTTAAAAGGGTAGAAATATTTGGTGAGAGATCGGTTAAGATGGGATATTGTCGGTTAGATTTAATGAGAGATCGAATAAGGTGGGAAAATATGATCTTTTGAGGGGATATAGTTGGTTAAATTTAATTAAGGATGGGTTAAGATGGAATATATTATTTTTTTAATGGTGATGTTGGCAAAATATCAATGTTTTAAGGGAAATTGCAATACATTAGTTATGAATCAATAATAATTATATTGTTTTATTAGGTTGTGATTAATGCACAGTAAATTAATTTAGATTTATGTTTTAGAACAATGTTTTATTAAGTAGGGATAATCTAATTTACTTGGTTTTGACAATGAAAACTTTACAGATAATTGGGATTGATATCAACTTTAAATTATTTTTTATCGTTATTTAGACGGACAACGACAAAAGTTGGAAATATTGATTTAAAACGTCGACTAAGAAAATTGATCTTTATTGGGAGAAATCTATCGGGTGATTTTAATTAGTAATTAAATCGGTTGGATATCGGTAAAAATGATCATTTGAAGAAATATGGATAAATTTAATCTTTCTATGCAACTACTCAGTTATATTGTACAGTCAAATTTCAAGCAATATTTATTTTAAATTTCGAGTACAGTGATTAACAAAAATTTAATTATAACCGGTTTTATCATTAGATTTTATAAATTATTTAGAGTTAATGATTTTACCTGTTTTATAGGGAAATATTTGTGATAATAAGAATTAAAGTTAGAATTATAGTCATTTAAAGGGGATTTTTAAGGAATCTTATTAGTCTGAGGTAAATATATAACCTTTTAAGGATATTTATCGATAAAATACTAATCTTTAAAGATAGAGTTATGTTCAGGGAAATTTGATGCTTTTTAGATGATTTTATTGAATTATTTGTAATAATATTGATTAAGGGTAGAAATATAGTCATTTAAGGGATTTTAAGGAATCTTGTTAGTTTGAGGTGAATATATGATATTTAACAAGTACTTATCGATAAGATACTAATCTTTAAAAATAGAGATATTTCAGGCGAAATGATTCTTTTTAGATGATTTTATTAGAGAATTCGCTTGAATATACCAATTATTGTCATTTGAATGAATTTAATGGTTTATTAGATGTTATCATTAGTTATATAGTCTCTCTTGGAATTTAATGATAATTATTTTTATTGTAGATTGCTGACATTGATAATGGTAATGAATTTATACTGATTTTTGAATATTTTGAGCAATCAGTCAATCAATTTGAGTACATGTATTATTTTTAAAAAAAAATAATTAAAATTAATTTTATTTCAATTAATTTATTCAATCTAAATCAATTATCTACTAAATCTTATATTATTAATTTATTATCTTAGTTGATTCAACTTGAATGATCAGTATTTTTTTATTTACTGGATGATTAATGATTAGAATTCTTTCTTGTCTATTAATTAAATTTTTATGATATTTATTTTGAGTAAATTTAAATTTTTACAATTATTTAATCAATTTTTACCTAGTTATTGATGCCTTGAGTTCAAATAATTTTCCATCTAATTTTTCAAGTGATGAGTATTTTTCTTTTAAAGATCAATTTGTTAGTACATAGTTGTTAGTTGTAGGTAGTTGGTTGTTAGTACTTGGTAGTTGGTAGTTGGTATCTGATTGACTTTTTAGATTTTGATAAGAAGATAGTGTATGTGATGAAGAATATTTTGTATTTAATTGCTATTATTTTTATGTGTGGTTAGTTGATTGTTGGTATCTAGTTGTGTGTATCTTGTATTTAATAGTTGGTAGAGTGTTGTTTACTGATTGTTGTTATATAGTTGTAGGTTGATAATGCTTAGTAACAGGTTGATGTTGGTTGTATGTACTTGGTATCAGGTAACTGGTTGTTAGTACATGGTAGTTAATTAATGAGTAGGTGGTGGTTGAGTGTTACCAATAGCCTTACGACTAGTACCTTTACGACTAATACCCTTACGACCAGTACCCTTACGACCAGTACCCTTAGGGGGTCAAAACATCCTGTCGGATAAACTCAGAGTATATATAATAAAACTGATCAACAATAAGTATTTATTGAATGTGATTTTTACTTTGCAATAATAAGTCAGTAGTTATCATTTAAAAGAAGATGTTTTTGTAAATTAGAATTCATTAGTATTTCATTGTAATTTAAATCATTTTGAATTTCACGTGGTGTTTTAAAGTGATTGAGTTGTGGTTTTTTGATGAAAGTCAACATGTTTGTTAAATTTAGACATTTTGAAAAGGTTTTCTATTGATTGTAATTAAACATATTTTTAAAGACAGATAAAAAATTAATTTAAAAACATTTCATAAAATACAATAAAGAATACTTAGTTGGTTGTTAGTAACTAGTTGTAGGTATCTGGTTGTTTGAGAGTTAGTTAGTACGTGGTATCATGTTCAAAGTATTTGTTAGCATCTAGTTAAAATATTTAGTAACCGATTGTTGGGAACTGTTGAATTATTATTATATTATTATTATTATTATTATTATTATTATTATTATTATTATTATTATTATTATTATTCCATTAAAATTTCCATTAAAAAATTAACTTAAAAAATTATTTCATTAAAATTAACTTAAAAAATTTTACATTTAAAATTAACTTAAAAAAAATTTCCATTTAAATTTCATTAAAAATTACATTTCTCAAAAAAGTTGGTGGTTATTCAATCTTTTGATAATAAATTTAAAAATCTTACTTTAATTTACTTATTTAGCTTTAATTTAAAATTTGAACCATTGGTTACTTAATTTTAAATTTTGAACCTTAATTTTCCTTAATTTATCCTTAATTTACCTAATTATTCTTTATTTCTTAATTTTACACCATAATTTACTAAACAACTAATTATAACCCTTATTTTCATATTTAACTAATAATTTCATGTGGTCATTGATTAATTGACGAAGATTTGCATCTAAAATTAACATTGGAAATCCCAGAAAATCTTCATCTTAAATTAACTTTAACTTTAATATTTTAGACCATTGATTACTTAATTTAAAAATTAGACATTAATTTACTTATTTAACCAATAATTTCATGTGGTCATCTGGTTGTAAGTACTAGGTATCTAGTTGTTATTACTTGGTTGATGATGCTTAGTACCTGGTTGTTGACGGCTGTGAGTAGTAGGTATCTGGTAACTAGTTGTTAGTATCTAGTTGTAGGTATCTCGTTGTTGGTGGTACTTGGTAGGTGGTAGCTAGTCGGTTGTAGGTACTTAGTAGTTGGTTAATAATGCTTAGTACTTGGTTGTATGTACTTGGTAGATGGTTGTAGGTACTTAGTAGTTGGTAATTAATGATTAGTACCTGGTTGTTGTTGGTTGTTAGTACTTGGTATCTAGTACCTAGTTGGTTGATAGTACTTAGTAACTAGTTAATGGGTAGGTGGTTGTAGGTACTTGGTTTGGTACTTAGTAGTTGGTAATTAATGCTTAGTACCTGGTTGATGTTGGTTGTATGTACTTGGTAGGTGGTTGTTGGTACTTAGTAGCAGGTAACTGGTTGTTAGTACTTGGTATCTAGTACCTAGTTAGCTGGTTGTAACTAGTTAATGGGTAGGTGGTAGCTAGTTGGTAGGTGGTTGTATGTACTTAGTAGTTGGTAGTTAGTTGTTGTTGGTACTTAGTAGTTGGTAGTTAGTTGTTGTTGGTACTTAGTAGTTGGTTAATAATGCTTAGTACCTGGTTGTTGACGTCTGTGAGTAGTTGGTATCTGGTAACTTGTTGTTAGTATGTGGTTGTAGGTACTTGGTAGGTTGTAGTTAGTTGTTAGCTGGTTGTTGTCGGTTGTTAGTACTTGGTACCTAGTTGGTTGCTTGTTTTTGGTTGTTAGTACTTGTTAGATGGTTGTAGGTACTTAGTATCAGGTAACTAGTTGTTAGTAACTAGTTGTAGGTACTTGGTATCTGGTAATTGGTTGTAAGTATCTGGTTGTTTGAGAGTTAGTTAGTACTTGGGATCATGTTGAAAGTATTTGGTAGCAGGTAACTGATTGTAAGTACTTGGTAGCAGGTTGTTAGTAACTAGTTGTAGGTATCTGATTGTTAATACATGTTCATAAGTTACTGGTTGTTGGTACTAAGTTGTTGGTTTGTTGTTGAATTATTATTAAAATTTGTCTTTGAAAAATATTTCATAGAAATTTTCATTAAAAATTATCTTAAAAATTTCCATCTAAAATTATCATTGAAAAATATTTCATAAAAATTTCCATTAAAAATTAACTTAAAAAATTATTCCATAAAAATTTCTATTAAAAATTACTTAAAAAATTATTTCATAAAAATTTTCATTAAAAAATTTCAATTCTCAAACACCTTCTATTATTTCAACTTTTTGTTAATAAATTTTAAAATCTTACTTTAATTTACTTATTTAACTTTAATTTAAAATTTTTTACCATTGATTACTTAATTTTAAAATTTGGACTTTAATTAACTTTAATTTAATTTTTTAGAACCTTAATTTAGTTATTTGAGCCCATTCATTACTTTAATTTAAAAATTTGAACCATAATTTACTTTAATTCAAAAATTTGGACCATTATTTACTTTAATTGAAAAATTTGAACCTTAATTTACTTTAATTTAAATTTTTAGAACCATAATTAACTGTAATTGAAAAATTTGGATCAATATTTACTGTAATTTAATTTTTAAGAACCATAATTTACTGTAATTTAATTTTTTAGAACCATAATTTACTGTAATTCAATTTTTAGAACCATTATTTACTGTAATTCAAAAATTTGGACCATTATTTACTTTAATTTAATTTTTTAGAACCATAATTAACTGTAATTGAAAAATTTGGACCATTATTTACTGTAATTTAATTTTTAGAACCATTATTTACTGTAATTCAAAAATTTGGACCATTATTTACTGTAATTCAAAAATTTGGACCATAATTTACTTTAATTGAAAAATTTGAACCTTAATTTACTTTAATTTAATTTTTTAGAACCATAATTAACTGTAATTGAAAAATTTGGACCATTAATTACTGTAATTTAATTTTTAAGAACCATAATTTACTGTAATTTAATTTTTTAGAACCATTATTTACTGTAATTCAAAAATTTGGACCATTATTTACTGTAATTCAAAATTTGAACCACAATTTACTGTAATTTAATTTTAGACCCATTATTTACTTTATTTTAAAAATTTACCACTCTTTTTAGTGTAGACCGCCTTTTTCTATTGAAATTCTCAGGACCAAGGAGACCCACCTGAATTGGCCTAGAAAAATCCATGCTTTTTTATTGAGACCACCTTTTTGTATTGAAAAAATTTTTTTTTGTATTGAAAATCCCAGGACCATCTAGACCCCCTCACTATAGCGTGAATAATCCATGCTTTTTTAGTGAGACCGCCTTTTTGTATTGAAAATATCCTGAGACCTTAAATTACCACTCTTTTTTATTGAAGACCGCCTTTTTCTATTGAAATTCTCAGGACCAAGGAGACCCACCTGAATTGACCTAGAAAAATCCATGCTTTTTTAGTGGTAGTCGGGTTTTTGTATTGAAAATATCCTGAGACCTTAAATTACCATGCATTTTTATTGAAGACTGTCTTTTTGTATTGAAAATCCCAGGACCATCGTTTTTGTATTGAAAAAATTTTTTTTGTATTGAAAATCCCAGGACCATCGAGACCCTCCTCACTATAGTGTGAAAATTCCATGCTTTTTTAGTGGTAGTCGGATTTTTGTATTGAAAATCCCAGGACCAACGAGACCCCCTCACTATAGTCTGAAAATTCCATGCTTTTTTAGTGGTAGTCGGATTTTTGTATTGAAAATCCCAGGACCATCGAGTCCCCCTCACTATAGTCTGAAAATTCCATGCTTTTTTATTGAGACCACCTTTTTGTATTGAAAAAATTTTTTTGTATTGAAAATCCCAGGACCATCGAGACCCCCTCACTATAGTGTGAAAATTCCATGCTTTTTTATTGAGACCACCTTTTTGTATTGAAAAAATTTTTTTTGTATTGAAAATCCCAGGACCATCTAGACCCCCTCACTATAGCGTGAATAATCCATGCTTTTTTAGTGAGACCGCCTTTTTGTATTGAAAAAATTTTTTTGTATTGAAAATCCCAGGACCATCGAGACCCCTTCACTATAGTCTGATAAAAAAAATTTGGACCAAAAATCCCTGAAAGCAAAAAATGTGAGTTGCAACAATTGCGTAATAAAAAGTTGCAACAATTTTACCCCCCCCCCCCCCTGGGGGGGGGGGTAATTGTTGCGGTGGGCTACTATCTACCTACTTACCTGAAACCCATTTCAAAAACTGGCTAAAATTAATTTCTAGAAAAATGAAATTTATTAAATTGGTGAGTCAATTTAATAAGACCTTACTTTAAAGTGAGTACACGCTAACCACCACTTTAGCAAATGTATCTCAGTGGTGTTTGGTGTAAATGTGTTTAGGCTCTGTTAGTTGTTGTCGCGTCTGTTTGCGCGTTGCTGCGGTTTTGGCTGGTTGGGTGCTGTGTGCGCACACAGACGTGAGGTTCTTGAAATTTAATTTCGATTTTTCTGGAATTATCATTTTTAATTATTTGGTGTTCGGAAATTTTTGTTTCTCTAAAGTAAATTTGTAAATTCCATAGATGTAAAAAGCGTTTTTTTCGTTTTTTATTATTATACTTTTTTTTATTATGCTTTCGTCGGATGTCTCTTTCATCGCCTCCGTATTTTCTCGAATTCAAATAATGAACGTAATATTGCGTAAGTTTCTGTTTATGAGTAAAAAAACTTGCATACTGAAGTGGCCTACAAGAAATAAGATTTATAAAAAAAATGATTAATTAATAATTTTGTTCAAAAATAACAAAATTGTGGTCGATTTGTATCATTGCATTGATCAGTTTTTAAAAAGACGTTTTTTTTCGAAATGCAACCATTTTGGTTAAAATTTTATTTTTCTAGAAATTTGATTATATTCCAATAAATAAATTATAATAAAAAAATATATTTTTCTTTATCCCAAATGACAAAAGGAAGGAGTATGGAATGGATTCATGCTACTGTGATAAACGAGGGAGAAAAAAATCTGAATTTGCCAAATTGAAATGCATTTACTGTGACAAAGTTTGTTCTGGTGGAATAATCCATATTAGAGGTCATTTTGCAGGAGACGATATCAATATAAAATCATATGAAAAGGTGCCGGTCGATATAAAAAATATGATTAAAAAAGATAATATTGAAAGGACGAACCAAGATGCAATGAAAAGAAAACTAGAAGCGTTGTAGTAAAAAATAAAAAAAATTTATTCTTTGGAATTAGTTATTCGATTACATCAAAAATTGTTTAATGGAATTAGTTAGAAAGGAATTTCTTGCAGAATATAATGATTATATGATCGAATATAAAGCTTATTTGTGGGATTTAATTGTAAAATGTGAAGAATCACAACAATTAGAATTGGAAAACAATAACAATTAAATAAATATTGACATGAGAGGTTTAATTGAATACATAGACAGTAAAGACGATGAAAATGAAAATGAAATAAATTCAAGCTAATGATGACATTTCAAGCAATAGCCCAGTAAAACCCTGAAGAAATTGCACCTGAAACTATTTTCTGAAATAGAAGCAACTGAAGAATATTTTATAATTAAAACAGATCAATGGATCACTGAACCGGTTGATAAAACAGAAAGTATTTGAAATCGATTATTAAAAAGATGCCAGAAACGCTAAAAACAAAATCGACGTTCTAATTCACGATGGATTTGGTAATGATTAGCTAAAAGACATTTCGGTCCAAGTTAAGGTATCATATCGAACGGATTTCGCAGAATCTTTGATGACAATTTATCAAATGCATATAAAAATTCAATACTCGAAGGACGAAGGGGTCTTGAATTCAAGTAAAGACCTTTTCGTTACTTGTCTCTATTTAAAATTTTGTTGAGCAAAAAACGACTAGCTTTACCACAATAAAGATTTCCTAAGTTATCATCTAGTATTTTAAAATGGTTCCCACATACATTAATATATACTATAAATTTTACGCCGAACATGAATTTGATCGACATTGAAAAATAATATTACACAGAATATTGTTTTGTTTATTAATTCATAATTTATACGCTTACCACAGATTGTGAACTTTATAGGAAAAATATTAAAGTTGTTTACTAAAAGAATCCGAATTAATAAACAAAAGAATCTATTGAAAAAAAATTGAAATAAAAAAGGTGAAAATAAAAAGGTGAAGACAATAAGATAAAAATTTTGGATCCATTCAACAGAAAATTAAAAACCAAATAAACTGAAAATATTCAAGAATTTTATTTGAGGTTTTTTCATCCGGCTTGTGAGTTTTTCATGTCTCAAAAACATACAAAAACAACAATTTAAACTAATTTTTATTGGATACTCTGTTAGGTTCTACAAAATCTTCTAATACATGACAAACCCTGAAACTATAACATAATAATATTGCACCGCATTGTATTTGATAAAAACCATCTATTATAACATAAAAAGTAATCAATAAATTATAATATAAGAAACATAGAAACTCGCAAGTGTATGGAAAGTCATTAGCAGTTACATCTACTAATTTATTATAGGTTTCAAGAAAGAATAGAAAAAATTAATGAAATATACAAACAAGCAATTTCTACAATAAAACAAATATGCAAACAGGCATTAATATGCATCCCCTTAAAAGATACACCCATTTTAAGGAAATAATTTCTTTTTAAACGAAACCAGTAAACATTTCCGAAGTGAATACTCAAAGTGCACTTTCATTTTGGGAAAACAAAGAAAGAAATTTGTGAGTTTTAATTGTATTTTATTAATACTTGTAGTTAATTTATTGTTAAAATATCATTTTCACCATTTATAAATTTTTTTACCAAATCTATGATAAAAGAGGAAATTATGGGTGATTGGCCTTATATATAGTTTTTTAATTTTGGTATTTATTTAATTATTTAATAAATTTAAAAATTATGAATAACTTACATTTTTCAAAACCTTCCATTAAAATTCACCAAGATAATCTGACAATAATTTAAAATGTCAGATTTCCAAAATTTTATAAAAAATCTAGGCAATAATTTTTTAGCAGTTATTACACGTTTTTTGCGTGTAAATATTACCAACATACTACCAGAGCTGACTGTGGGTTTTGCTGGGCCTCGAAAAGTATTATATGCGGGGCCCCTTCCCAAAAAGGAAGAAATGATACATGAACATAATTTTATCAATTTATTTAATGAAATATTTATTTCTTCAATATATTCAATAATACATAAACATAATATTTTTTATTCTTATTTCGTACAAACTTTTTTTACTGCTAATTCCTCTATAATATCATCAAAATTTATCTGTTTTGTCACCTGCTCTATTGACAACATAGCCACCCCATCTTCCTTCTTTTTAATATAGAAAAATGGAGCATTCAAGGAAGAATTCATCTCACTTATTATATCATTCTCTATTTCAGCTTTATTTTCCTAAATTTTCATTATAAAATAGTGCGGTTCATTTATTTGATTAACTAAAATAATTTTCTTGAACGTCAGAATCGTGTTTAACTAGATTTGTACTTCTAATTTTATTTTTCATGAAAATTTCGTTAAATTCATTCAACAAATCTTTCATACTAGATGTCTCACGGAACAAGATTTGGCAAATGAACGCAAAGGTGGTCAGAAAAAAGGTTAATTTTTACAACATTTGTCTATGATAGCTCTGTATATGCTTAAATATTTAATATACATACCTATAATAATAAATCTACAAATTAAATTTACAAACTAAATTATATAAATTCAATTATTCAGTTATTCTTAGCTATATTTAATACTCAATATTTAAACAACAGTTAAACTCCTGATTACCTCGAATTATGTTGTATTCAGTGACTTGGTATCCTTTTATTTATGTATATTTTTTGGATTTTAGCACTATGTTCGAATGGTTTGTTTGTTTGTCTAAACCACTTCGATAAAACGTAGAAATGTTTTCAATATCGCTTTCACAATAGCCAAAGTTTATCGGATATAGACAATAGACATAAAGTTAGGCTTGCCAGGTGTACGTTATTTTGGCTTACAAAATAAGAATGTAAGTTATTTACGGAATTAGTGAAAACGTACCTAAAGGTGAACGCATGTTTAGTTTAATGTTTTATGCTTGGAGATCAGATAGAAGTCGTTTCCTTATAAAAAATATAGAAGCTGAAATCCTCGTGAAGCATAATTTTAATATGAATTGCAAAGAGTTTTACAAATATGTGATTCAGAAAGATGAAAAATATACCTAATCAAATTATAATTAAATGAAGTCCTTGTGATTTATTTTTTAAATTGTTATACTATTAATATAATTAAGTTTATTTTAAAGGCAGAATTAAAGTCCTTGTTATTTGTTTTTTAAATTGTCATACTATTCATATAATTAATTTTAATATTTTATTGAAATGATATAATTAATTTTTTGTTAAGGCAGAATTAAAGACCTTGTGATTTATTTTTTAAAATAATTTAATAATTTTATATATAACATATTGACTGATAATTATAATAATAAAAAAAATTACATAACATGTATCTTTAATTGTTTTCTTTTTTATGGTGATCAATTTTTGTATGTACGTTTTTTTCGAAATTTTTATCTGGCAAGCCTACATACAGTCTAAAATTCAATTATTATAATATTTGTTCAACTGATACTTAATGTACATATATTTCTGCTGGTTATATGGTTAGCAATGGATGTGGTATACATGCTAACAAGTAGTGGCAGACTGTAATTATTATTTCCATTACGTAAATATTCAATATCAGTAAAGTTTAATCAAATAATAAATCAATATAAATAAATTGGGAATCACTGTATTTTATATATCATTAATTAAAGTAATAATGTTTGTGAAACTCTTTGGAAAATTCTGCCTCCGCCGCTGGTTGTATACATTTATAGTTCAATTTGATAAATCTTGATAAACCTGGTTGTTTGGTGTCGATCTCGTTCATTTTGACAGTGATGGGTAAAATATCACGTCGACTCGAATGTATTTTTCAAACTTCGAAATGATGATGAGGTGCAAAAGTTAACGACAATAATTTATTCGGTTAGTATATAAATAAATTATTTATACAAATGGTCTTTAAACCCTTTAAACACAAATTCACCTTAATAATCTTGTAAATATACTCTAGACCAGTATTTCTCACCAATTTTGACATATGACTCAATTTGACTCCCAAGACTTTCTCTGGCTCCCATATTTTATCAACATTTAGAGAAAATGTAACTGAATTCAGATGATAGTATTTACATTACATTTACATTAAAATTACATGATTCTTTTTCATTTGTATAAAATAGTATTATCAGTAAAATATTTTAATTTTTGGTTACCTCCGACCGGATTCTTTTTATATTTCATTTATTTTCATTCTGACAAAAGATCAAAAATTAATTCTACGTAATACACTTTGAATCACATTCTCTTTTGTTAATGAATGCTACAAGTTTCTTTATCGATTTAGATAGTATCGAACTATGAAAATATCTTTATCATTCGAAATTTACAAAATAACATCGATAAAAAAATCAATTGCAATAAAGAGTCAATTTTAATCAGATTTTAATTGAAATATTAATTAATTGAAATCTTAACATTAATAATAATAATCAAGACCTTCTTGAAAAAATATCAAAAAAAGAATTTATTTTAAAAAATACCTAAAAAATTATTAGAATTTATATAATACTTAAAAAAATTTATATCTAAAAATAAATTAAAAAATAATTAAAGAAAATTTAGATCAGAAAATAGATGATTTTCTTCGTTTCCATTTTCCATTTTAGGGGTCAATAATTACTATATATATATAATATATCGATTTCATATATTTTACTTCCTGCTTGATATTACTTTCTTAATATATCTTTATTTATTTATTTCTATTTCTGTTATAAATTTATTCCTTTACTTTTTTATTTAATTCTTAATTTATTTTCTTTTTTTATTTTTTGATCTAAATTTTTTTAGATATTTTTTAAAAAAATACTAATCAATGTTATGATATTTTTAATTTCTATTTGTTTCATTTAATTGATATTTATTTTTCCCTTTTATTTTCTACAAACTATCAAGTCAATTTGATAATTAGTATTTTGATCGCTTGATTAGTTTTAAACTCAATGTTAGAAATTTTTATGAATGCTATTGAAGATCACCCCCTAATACTGAATTTCAACTGTATGTCCAAAACGCCACAGAAATACTGTAGAAAAAAATAGAAGTAATTGCATTCCATATACCATAATTCATCTAATTGTTAAATTTTTGGCTAATGCCCAAATCGTAACTATCAAAGTTATTATTCTTCAGTGGTCTTTGAATGTATTTTCTTTGGAAATTGAAAAGTATTTCTAGTATTTTTGTATTTCTAGTCTACTTAGTCAATGAATTCGTAATGCAATATGTTTTATATTTTCCTCTAAATGGCTAGAATAACAATTTTTCTGTGAATTATAACTGCAATTTTAGGAATAACTGCAGCACTTTATAATATATTCATCTTTTATCTCCAGTAACTCTCCAGTGGGAAGTTGATACTTATTTTACCAAAAGTGAAAAGAAAAATCCCTTGCGTTGAAATCTTTGTTTTCCGTTGATTTTTATGGTAACTTTATCCTCTATTCTAGATTAGAAG
Organism: Schmidtea polychroa; assembly: GCA_959609185.1. Lineage (NCBI taxonomy): Eukaryota > Metazoa > Platyhelminthes > Tricladida > Dugesiidae > Schmidtea > Schmidtea polychroa. Next base: position 26,411 of record CAUHTR010004148.1, on the reverse strand, counting down.
CTAAATGATCAGTGTTATGTGCAACGTTACGGTAAAAAATGCTTCTAAGAAGTATCTCAAATCTCAAATATTTTCTATAATTCTAATGAATCTAGATTATCCGTTTATCAACTGAAACTAATTAAATTAATTTAATTAAATAAATCATGATTCTGCTACATAAGCCATACAAATAAGAGTTTGTTATACTCTATGACAGTTGAAAGCATTACTTACAACATTTATTTAAATTCTTTTAGAAAAAGTTAGAAAAATATATGAAATGACAGAAAGCATAAAAATAAAATCTTACTCTTTTCAAAGTCAAATATTAATTAAAAAAATGCTCAAAACATAATTAATATGTGAGGAGAAAATACAGTAACAAATATCTTCATGTGTGCTCTTTTAACGTTACTGCCAGCACTGATATCTTTTCCATTGGCATTGTATTTATTAAAAGGCTTGACTATGAATCAGTAAATATATCAAAAACATCGATATATTTACTAATTCATAGTCAAGCTTTTTAATAAATACAAAATCTTTTTCCTTTTTATGTAATTTTTCAATATATTTTTTTAAAAATTTTAATTTTTTTTTGATATATTTTTAAAATGAGGTATTTTAGAAATTAAAAAATTAAATTAAATTTACAATTTGCCAATCACTGATTTATGACAACGCTCATGTCCACATTGACCCGGGAGGTAATTAGGAAATGTAGAATTATTAAACCGAATTATCTACCAATCATAAACGAGTAAATTTTGGTAGTTCAACTGTCGAAGAAAAATATAGGGAATCACATAATTGTATAAAAAAATTAATATAAAAAATAATAATAAATTTATCTTCTTGAAATGACGAAATTTCTTCAAAATGGCGTCTACGGTAAATCTACGGTAAAGATGCGTCAATGGGAATAATGTGAGTAAATAAATATTATATGTACTTCTTGTGTAACATAACAAATTGATTCTTCTGATGTTTCTATACGAGTCTAAGAACATTTTATCTTCGCCACGCTTATTTGATATTTAATTATGACAAAAATATACAGTTTATAAGGTTTATTTATCTATTGGTAAATAATTGGAGAATTAAAATATGATTTAGGCATTCTAGACAATGAGAATGTGCCCATGTCTAACGACGTCACTCTCTCATTATTAAACACTAGTTATTGGGTCAGCACGAATTGCACCGATCCGATTCTGGCGTCAATTAACGTCAAGAGTGATAAAAAGTATGAAAAATCAAGAAAATCATTTAGTAAAATAAATGTTCGAAGACCAGTTAACAATAATCGTTCAAAGTCGCTAAGAATCCTAATGCCGCTCGTCAATTTTTGTTGGTTACTTAACTAATAATTATTCGGTTCTGTTTTTCTTGCCTGTTCCGTTTCTTTTAATTAGCTGACGATTTTCTAGGAGTTTTGAATCGATTGATATCATTTTATTTACAGATTCTAGATCAAGCGAAGCAGAAGTCAATCAACCAGAATCTATTTCAGTTGCTAACAGTTCAGAAAGATCTAATCACGAAGAAAATCAAGTGCGCTATTATTGTTATTATTATTATTATTATTATTATTATTATTATTATTATTATTATTATTATTATTATTATTATTATTATTATTATTATTATTATTATTATTATTATTATTATTATTATTATTATTATTATTATTATTATTATTATTATTATTATTATTATTATTAGTATTATTATTATTATTATTATTATTATTATTATTATTATTATTATTATTATTATTATTATTATTATTATTATTATTATTAAAATTATGGTGTCTTGGTAGCAACATAAATTTTAAAAAAGTAAAAAAGAAAAAATATATTTTGCAGTAAAGGCTTATATTATCATTCACTTGATAATATATATATTCTTTAAATATTAATAATTTATTAATATTCTTTTTGTTTTTTCCAGTACTTATCGAATTATTCAAGCGAGAGCGAGAGCGAAAATGGTAAGCTCATTAGACTTTTTCATAGAATTGTTTTATTTTATCAATTTTCATTTTCTTTTTCCACGGATTAATGTTTATCTCTAGCAACGGATGTCATTAATCAAAATATTCAAATAGTATTCCTTAAAATTGAAACCCTTGTACCTTTACGTAATTACGATATCATTACACCTGAGTCGTTACCGTTCTAATCAAATATCTTTATATAATTTATATAATTTTTTTATATTTTATTATAAAGTAATAAATAATAAAAACTAAATTAAAATAAATTATCAGTCCTAATTTACTATTTCTGGTTAATTCTGGCTACTCCTGTCTGTATGCGCACACTTCTTCTTGTCTGAGTGCAGACCGCTAGTAGTCGAGTTTTGATATTATTTGGAATTGATTTTTTTTAATTGCTTCTGATAATTTGATCGTTGTTTAAAGAAGTTTTTCTGGGATTCTCAATTTTCGATTTGGATTTCTGTTGCTGAACGTTGTTTTTTGATTCTGGTCTTTTGATATTCAAAAATAAATCCTTTTTGGAGTTTCTCAAACTGAAGCAAATGAATGTGTTAAATGGTTTAACTCAAAGAATGGATACGTATTCATTTATGTTGACAATGACATTAATGACATAGAGTTGTTTATACTTTTAAATCGATTGCTGCTACAAATGCGACTTCAATAACTGATTGAGAAGTTCTTTTCAATAAATTAAAGAATATTAAAGCAAAACTGTGTTGCATTGTTTGTGTTTTTGAACATGAAATGCAAACTGCTGCTTATTCATCGTTACTTGAAAAGAGTTATGAACTATCAGATGGTCAAGTTTTTACTATTGGATATGAAAGATTCAGATGTCCAGAAGCTTTGTTCCAGCAATATTCTTGTAAATGGAAATGGCATATAATGCGATGTAGATATTCGTAAATATTTTATATAGAAATACAGTCTTATCAACTGATTTGACAATGTATCCTAGTATTCCCGATCGTAAGCAAAAACAAATATCACCTTCGGTTCCATCAGCATCAATGAGAATTAAGCAAGTTTCTGGACATTATTAATTACTGCACATTTTCGATCGATATTCTATATCAGCGTTGGCGAACCTATGGCACGCGTGCCCAAAGTGGCACGCGAGACGATTTCGTGTGGCACGCCAAACCTTTGAGATAAAACAAATTTGTGTAAATTTTAGTAGTATAAAATCATTGAAATCGCAATTTAACACTTCAGCATGATTTTATTGTGCAAATATTTTAGAAACCGTTAACTAGGAATCGAACAATAGGTCATTTTCAGATGGCAGAATATATATTTCTTATGATTAAATCAATAAATTATTTTCTATCATTTTTATATATTCCGCATTTGTTTTAACAAGTAAAAATAAACAAGTTAAGATGCGCACGAATTTGATGACGCAGACATCTTGTTGACATTATTATTGGTGAAAGATTTGTAAATATTTTTTGTAAATATTTAATAATTTAAAAATAAAAATTTTGCTAAATAAAATGTCGTGTTCAAAGCAAAAAAAATAAAACTTTCCGAAGAAGGAAGTGGCAGGGAATTCCAAGATTGGTAGACTGAACGATATGGAGAAAGATAACTATTCTTTTTGACTAAACTAGACTTGAAACACTTAATGTGAACGGAATGTAACGGAATCAATTAAAAATGCTAAAAAATGTACTTGGCACGCCAGCGTGTTTTTATTTTTCAATTTTAAAATATTGGCACGCAATCTAAAAAGGGTTCGCCACCCCTGTTCTATATAATATATTTTTAGCATTTTTGATGTCTTAAAATTGTTGTTCTATCCTTGGAATATGGTCATAATTAGGCATAATTGACCTTTTACTATTCCATCGCAAAACATTGGTTAAGTAAAACCGATTTTTCTTCAGGTATTTTTATTAAAATAATTTTATTAATCAAATCTCCCAACAAACTGGATCTCTTACAGTTCTTATCATTTAGTTCATTAGTATCAATACTTTCCTGAATGTCTTTCTTCGCAATTTATTTATTTGATACTAAGAATTACATAGACAAATCTCATTCTCATTTTCTCTTAATTGACTTTATGTTTATCTTTTGGTTTTCTCTTTGATCTTTGTCATTTCATTTCTGAAACTTGATCAACATTGATTTTAGTCACTTCACTGTCAGCGAAATGCATCGTTGAGTAGCCATCTTAATTTGTATTAAAATAATTACAAAATCATCAAAAAGAAAATTTTGATTTTTTTCACTCTGCATTGATCAGTAAGATATGAAATATAATTTCCTTTTATTTCTGTGAATTCTACTACCTTTTTGGATAGTCTTTTTTTCACGGTTATTTCTTTCTGGACCAATCAGCTAAGATATTCTTACTCTAGTTAGTAATCATTTTAGTAATAATCACCCTTGACTTTTAAATATGTCCTTTTGACTTTTACCTGAGCACTGCGCGGTGCTACCATTAAGATATACTAAGGAATTACCTAGAGCGCAAACCATTGGAGGTCACTAGAAACTCAGTTAGCGGTAAACATGATATTGTTGCTTATTTTCACTTTATGAAACGATAACTAGTGAACTACGACTACTATAGCAATGGCTTTCAACTTAGGTAATGAAGTCTAATAATAATTATCCTTCGTGATAACCTTTCTACAACCTCAAATACTGTTGTCATTTCTCCGTCATTTCTGTCATTTGGATACGTAAATCAATCTGTTTAATGGGTTGTTTTCTGACTTTTTTTTCCTATTCCATGCTTTTATTTACTATGTATGTTATTGTCATTGTTTGAAATAGCTTTCTAATTAAAAATGTTACTGAGTTCTTTATTAATCAGAGTTTTCTTTTAATAATTTCTCTAGAGATTTATTTGTGTTTCTATGTAAACTAATTGCATTGAAATAATTTGTCGTAATGTTAGGTGTAATTAAAACAAAAATCATAATAGGCTGATTAATTATCCATTAATTTATCTCTTTATAGTTCATTTTCTTCGTTGACTTTATTATTCTTACTTCTATAAAGATGGGTAAAATTAATTTTGAACAAAAGACTCAATGAAATATGTAATGAAATTAGCTATATTTGTTAATGTTTTTGTTTGAATGTACTTACAAAATAATTTTACTAAATAAATACGGATTCCGTGAATCTTTATTATTCCAATAAATAGTTAAACACACATGGCAACAATTAAATTATAAGAAAACGCAAATCGAAAATTCGTTCCACGATATATTTCGTCAGTTTTCCTGTCATCATCAGGTGGAATATAATAACTATATAAATTAAAGATTTTTAAACTGATTTATTAATAGTATTAATTATTAATTAAGTTAAATCCATCTTTAAATCCATCTTTAAAATTCGCAACAAAAATCTTGAAACTAACAATATATATTTAATCAAAGAATTTATAAATAACAAGTTTTAATTTTTTCACAAAAACCGCCAATTCCAAATTATTTAAACAAAAAGATATCTAACTCTCCCCTTCTTTAGAATTTTTCCACTTCTTCAGCCACTTGATTCTTCTTTCTTTCGTTTCTTCTTGTGAATGTAGTTCGACTCGATGACGTGATAGAAATCAGGCGATTTTATATGGGCCATCGTATTGCATACCATCCTTGTATCTGTTCTGCGGCTCTTTACGTACGAGTACCTCATCCCCCACCTCGAAAACACGAGTGCCCCTCTTTTTCTTATCCATAGCTCTCATAGTGTCTGCGGCTTTACTCGAGTTAAATCTCGCGTCTTCGATTCTTTCGCTTCTTGATATCTCGGCTTGTTTCAGGTTAGAGTGTAGGTTAACACTCCGTCCATAAATTATCTGAAATGGTGATAAACCTGTAGCACTTTGTCGACTGCTATTTATAGTGAACTCTATTCTGGGTAGAAGTTCGTGCCAGTTTCTCTCTTCACATCCGCCTGCCAATGTTGCTGTAATAAGATCTCTTATCGTTCGTATGGCTCTTTCGGCTAAATCATTTGATTGGTGCTGGTAAGGTGAGCTGAATTCCTGTTTGATTCCAAGTTTCTGTAGCTTCTGTCTTAGGAAATTCCCTTCGAAATTTCGGCCTCTATCTGTTAAAATGCCTTTCAGTTTTCCAAATCGATAGATCCAACAATTAAATATTGTTTTGGAAATGGTCCATTACTACCATATATTTTTTATGGCGTTTATTTCCATGTAAGCCACATCTATAGCAATCTGTTCTAGGAATTCAGAGCTATATCTAGGAATAAATGTTTCCTTGGTTCTTGTCTGATCGATCTTTCTCTTAACGCAGATCTCGCAACATTGTAAACAGAGTTGGATTGTTTCTTGCATTTTCGGCCAATAAAATATCTTTCCCATATAATGAAATAATTTCTTAACTCCAATGTGACATAGTTATTCATGTAGGGTTGTTGTTAACAGGCTTGCAAATGTTTCTAGGACTAACATTAAGATATTTTCTTTATTTTCAACTGTTATTAATCCTCCATCAATTCGTGTATTTTTTACGTTAAAAGGAAAACAATTCTTTTTCTCTCGTGTACATCCATTTTCCAATATCTCTCGCAGCTCTCGAAACCGAATGTCCTTTTGTTGTTGTTCCCATGCCTTTCCATAGCTTCTGCATTCGAGTGTTCTTCGCCTTTCTAATATTTTAGTTCAAAATCATATTCCGACAGGTTAGCTAACCATGTTTGGAACTGCGGACTGATTGGCGTTTTTGTAGTGTTCATGAAAACCAATGCTTTGTTGTCGGTGCGAATTATGAATTTTTCCCGTACAGATATTCTCTAAAATGCATGACGTATTCATGTACGGCGAGCAGTTCTTTCCTGGTTACACAGTATCCCTTTTCATGTGATGACATATGTCTCGAGCCATAAGCTATGACAGATTCTTCTCCATCTTCTGTAATTTTACTCAAGACTGCACCAATGGCTCCGAAACTAGCGTCTGTGTCTAAGATAAAAGTCCTATCTTCTCTTGGAAAATCAAGGATAGGTTCTTCGCACAACTGTCTCTTCAGAGTTTGGAAGCTCTCATTGCATTCTTTAGTCCAATTTATATCTTGATCTCATCCAGATGTTGCAGCGTATAATGGTTCGGCGATTTTGGCATAGTCTTTGATGAATCTTCTATAGTATTTCGTTAATCCGAGAAACGATCTCGATTGTTTTGAACATTTTGGTACTTCTGCTTTCTCGATCTCTTCCACTTTCTTCCTGTTTGTCTGGATACCCTTCTCGTTAATTGTGTAACCAAGGAAACACAATTCTGTTTTATTGAATTTGCATTTTTCTGGATTTATCTTCAGTCCTGCCATTTGAATTCTTCTGAATATTTCCCTTAATAGCTCATTGTGGTCTTTTTGACTTTTACCATATACCAAGATATCATCTAGATAAACTACTACTCCTTTGAATAGCATTCCTTCTAGCACTGTGTGCATCAGTCTCTGGAATGTCGCAGGAGCTGTTGCTAAGCCAAACGGTAGTCTATTAAAGCAAAATTGTCCTTCTCTTGTATTGAATGCAGTCATTTCTTGAATTTCTTGGGCCAACTCCACTTGATAATACGCCTGATCTCAATCGATTGACGAAAATATTTTTGCATTCACGAGACAGTCTAGTAAGAATTTGGTGTTAGGCATAGGAAATGACTCTTTTTCTGTTAAGGAATTCAATCCACGATAATCTACACACATCCTGATGGATGCATCTTTCTTCCCTACTATCACTAACGATGCATTCCAAGGACTCTTACAACACCGAATAACATTTGCTTTCATTAACTCTTTTATCAGTTCTTCAATCCTTTTCTCCATGTGCATTGGTTGACGTCGAGAATGTTGCATTATTGGGCCTCCTGTTATCCGCATCTCATGTCGAACTAAGTTTGTAAATCCCAGATCGAATATCGATGCCATAAAAATTCCGCCGTATTCCCTGATCATTTCTTCAATATCTTTACTATTCTCACCTGCCATCGCCACTAATGCTTTATTTATTCTTTCTTCATCAGTGTAAATTTTAATTGACAATTTTTCATCTTGATAATAAAATCCAATTAAAATTATTCCGACAATTCCTTTAATTTTGCAATAAGTCTATACGTGATAATAAAGAATGGGAAATCCAGCGATAGGAAACAGTGTTTGAAGCAACTTATGTGATAAAAGAGGTCTGAAATGGCCACCTTTTCCATGTCAACTGATTATAATTTCATCTTGCACTTGGTAAATAGAAGCACCGTGAACATTAACATCTTATTTGCTCATACTCAAAAAGAATTAAAAGCTAAAAATCTAACGAGTTAAAAAAATGATTAATATCATAAAATCTTTTCAAATTTATATTTTACGCAAAAGACATACAAAAAACTTAAACAAATATTCTTAAGACAAACTTTACATAAAGTTTATAATATTTTTTTATAAAACACATCAAACAAGATATAGAAAGGCCACATATATACTTTGTCAAACTGAAATTTATAATATCATATAAAATGGTTCAAATGATTTTAAAATTAACCATAAATACATTTTTATTTTTAAATCCTATTCTATCATAGCAATTATAGTAATAATATTAAGTAATAATGGAACAGAACTAATTATAATATACTATTTACAGCAATAAGTAGCAAATAAGGATGTTAAGTATGTGAGTATAACCAAAATTATTAGTGATAATTTCATAGTTTATTGACAGTTTAATATAATATTTACTTTAATAAAATCTTTTTTGTCCGCTTTATTTATATATAGAAAGTAATTGACAATCAATATAATAGTTTCAAATTGTAAAAAAATTATATCAAAATGGTTATACTTATTATTTAAACATATGTATGAGATAAATTTGTCATTTAAAACATTGAATGCCAGCAAATTTAGAGAAACTGAGTAAAGCCAGAGGCCAAAACGAGATAATACATATTTGTTAACTGTAATATCTGAGAAACACACCTCTTAATAAAGACACTGCTCTTTGACAATAAGTGGAATCTGAGGTAACTGGCGACCTCATAACCTCCCGGATGTCATGGCCGAAAAAACCAGACACTTTGTAGTTAATGTTTGATAATTGCAATTGTGTTAATACATACTAGCCTGACATATAAACTATTTTTAATGTTTAAAATAATATAAGCCTATACATTTTTTGTTATCTGGTATTGAAGAGAATAAATAAATTAGAATTGTCTATGACTGGTAAATCAAATATTTGAAATTGATATTTATGGTTTTATTATATCATATTGTTACATATTATGTCGATGTCACATACATAGGAATTATTACTTGTTATCTCGCTCTCAAGTTATTGATCACTGTCGACTAAAGGAATTGATTATTACTAGTGAAGACAATTGTGTATTAGAGTTTATAAGTCTGTTATGTAGTCTACTTTATAATATTTATAAAAATAAACGGTTTTCTTATTATTTGGTAAGAATAAATTTCTTGCAACAATGAACTTATGTCATTTGATATTTTTGCTATAGACAGTTTAAATGAAAGCGAAAGAAAGGAAAATAACGCTGAAGAATCAAAAAAGAGAAAAGAATCAGAAAATAAAGATGAAAGTGATGATTCTGTCGAAATTTCTGTGAATGACAGCGGTAAAATAGCTAATCATATGTTTGTCTAATTTCTATTAGAATCAAAATCAGAACGAAACCGAAGGGAATCAAATTTAGATAATTGCAACAATAATGCTTTAGATGTCCACCGTAAAGATTCCAATGAAAAAGAATTTAAAGAATCCGCCTCAATGGAAAATGAATTTAGTGTTCCCCTTACGAATGCAAACACAAAAGTTACAATAAAACCAAAAGTAAAAAACCCATCAGTGGATTCAACTGTACATGTTGTCAATCATAAAGAAGAAAACGGTGACTCTGTTATTGCTCAAGATCCTTCTATGAAAGTCGATATAATATCTGAAACGCAAAATGAAAAGTGCATAGACGACAAAGAAAACATTCAAGGTCAAGACCAAAATTATGTTCATCAAAGTCATTTAGATAACTCTCGTTCCTTAACAAGTTCATCAGAAAATTCGGATGAGACCAATAATGGAAAACCAATCCAATTAGAAAACGAGATGATCGTTTCACCGAATAATGATGAACCTTTCGACATAGAGGATAAAGAGAAAATTACCATTGCCTCTAAATCAGATGTCGATTTTAAACCAACTGAACCTTTGGTAAGCAATGGTTCAGAACATCAAAATTTCAATGTAGGAATAAATTTAGAAAATAAGTTCTCTAATTCTTCTAACAATAACAATGTAAGGGATAGCGATGAAAATAAGCTAGAAAACGCCGACACCAATTTATTAGTTATTAAGGAAAATGAAGAAAATAATATCCCAAAACCTGAGAAAGTTGAACCTTTACATTTGATGTTTTCATCTCCGACAAATACCTCAGACTTTCATAAAGAAAACTCGGTTGATATTAAGGAAACCTTAACAAATTCTGAAGACAACACAGATAAAGAACTGAAAGTTACAGTCGAAAATAATAATTTAGACAATTTAATCGTCAAAGAAGATTCGAATGTTTCGAAAGATTCTGAAATAAACCAAGATATATCTCAAATTCACAAAATGTTAAAGAAGCCAACAATTAATAGTGATAGTGAAGATGAATCGTCCTCTGAATCGGCTACTAGCTCTGATTCTGATGGAGAATTGGGGAACAAATTCGTCAAACCAGTATCAGTTAATGCTCCCGAAAATGGTAATGGAACAGAACTAAAGTTAAACCTTCCTAAGGATGACAATGAAACCGGTAAACCTTCAAGCTCCAGCCGAATTGATGAGAATTCAACGGATGAAGATTCAGAAACGGAATCGAATAACAATGGTAAATCAAATTCATTAATAAAAATACCAGATGAGAAAACAAATGTTCTGAGATCTTCTATGTCATCGGAATCAGAAACTGACTATGATGAAAAGAGTTCCATCTCGATGGCGACAGAAAATGATAATCCTATACCAAGTGTTGAATCAAGTGCTCCTGCAAAAACGAAAGCAAATGAAGTTAATTCTGAAAAAGGTAAATTTGTAAAAAAGAAATAAGTTAACAGTTTTTAGGATTAGATGTTTCCGCTGAAAATGATGATATTAATTTTAAAAGGGTTAGCTTTTGTATTTTACATTATTTTATATTTCATTATTTTTTTATATTATTATTATATTGTTTTTATATTTTATCTTTTATATTTTGCAATATTTTACATTATTTTACACTATTTTATATTTCATTGTTTTTATATTATTTTTATATTATCATAATATTATTTTTTTATTTTACATTATTTTATATTTCATTATATTTTTATATGATTATAATATTATTTTTATATTTTATCTTTTATATTTTCCAATATTTTACATTATTTAACACTATTTTATATTTCATTGTTTTTATATTATTTTTATATTATCATAATATTATTTTTTTATTTTTCATTATTTTATATTTCATTATTTTTTTATATTATTATAATATAGTTTTTATATTTTATCTTTTATATTTTGCGCTATTTTACATTATTTTTTTATATTATTATAATATTGATTTTATATTTTATCTTTTATATTTTGCAATATTTTACATTATTTTACACTATTTTATATTTCATTGTTTTTATGTCTCTCTCTATATAAAAAAGCTAAGGGTTCCTTCCATCCGAATTTTACTTTTTTTTATTTTATTTATTTTTTTTTATTATTATATTTATTATTATTATTTTTTTTTATTTAATTTTTTGGTTTTTTTTATTATTATTTTTTTTTATTATTAATTTTTAAAATTTTTTTAAATTTTATTTTTTATTATTATTATTTTTTATTTTTTTAATTTTTTTTAATTTTATTATTCTTTTTGTTTTTTTTAAATTTTTTTTGTTTTTTTATTCTTTTTTATTCTTTTTTATTCGTAAGTTTATCATATGTAAGTGTTCGACTAAATACATCAATCATGTTTAGCTTAAAAAACTCTAATAACATAGTTGTACTATGCTTATGTAACGCCTCCGCTTCGTTCACTTCTTCAAACGTGATATGATTTTCCCACTTTTATTTCCAGCGTTCTAACGAGGTTGGTGAAGCGAACAGGGGCGGAGCCCCTAGTTATTTTTATATTATTATAATATTATTTTTATATTTTACATTATTTTATATTTCATTATTTTTATATTATCGTAGTATTATTTTTATATTTTATAATTTATAGTTTACTAATTATTTTTATGATTATCCAATTGTACTCCTAAAAACATAAATCCTAAAAAATTGAACAATTTTATTAAAATATAATTTAAATAAATAAATAAGTAAATCATTTCCGTTGAGTGTTTATTAAAATTTTCGACCTAAAATTGGTCTGAACTTTCCATTCCAATATGAAGATTAATTTATCGTTCTTCCTTCCTGATTGAACAAAAATCAAGAAAATTTAAAAAATATGTAAATTGTTTTGATTGTTTTATTCTTTCAAAAACATTTCAAGAACAAAGAAAAGAAAGATTCAGTTAAAGAAGAAGATCAGTTGAGATCAGCTAAATTTCGTATTGTGGTGAACAGAACCTATTTTAGGTTAAAATATTATTAAATTAATTGCCACTGCGGAAACGGTTTACCTATTTGTTTATTTAAATTATGTTTTTATAAATAATTCCGTAATCGACAAATTAATTTTAAAAATGTACTATTATTATTATTATTATTATTATTATTATTATTATTATTATTATTATTATTATTATTATTATTATTATTATTTTATTATTATTATTATTATTATTATTATTATTATTATTATTATTATTATTATTATTATTTTATTATTATTATTATTATTATTATTATTATTATTATTATTATTATTATTATTATTATTATTATTATTATTATTTTTACTAGGGGCTCCGCCCCTGTTCGCTTCGCTTCACCAACCTCGTTAAAACGCTGGAAATAATAGCGGGAAAATCATATCACGTTTGAAGAAGTGAACGAAACGGAGGCGTTACATAAGCATAGTACAACTATGTTATTAGAGTTTTTTAAGTTAAACATGATTGATGAATTTAGTCGAACACTTACATATGATAAACTTACGAATAAAAAAGAATAAAAAAGAATAAAAAAAATTAACAAAAACAAAAAGACTAATAAAATAAAAAAATTTTTAAAAATAATAATAATAAAAAAAAATAAAAAAATAATAAAAAAAACCAAAAAATTAAATAAAAAAAATAATAATAAAAATAAATAAATAAATAAAATAAAAAAAAGTAAAATTCGGATGGAAGGAACCCTTAGCTTTTTTATATATAGAGAGATTATTATTATTATTATTATTATTATTATTATTATTATTATTATTATTATTATTATTATTATTATTATTATTATTAATAATATTATTATTATTATTATTATTATTATTATTATTATTATTATTATTATTATTATTATTTCTTTTTTTTAAACAACTAAATGGTAAGAATCTAAGAGCATTAGAAAACTGAAACAGTGAAATTTCGAGAAATTGAAAAGGATTATATGAAAACTATTTTATTTAACACTACACTGCATGACTTTTTATATTTGATAGGACACTTAAACTGTAAGACGTTTTAAAAATTGATTTGGTAATACAAAACTATTGAGAATTACATTACGGTTTTTTTGTATTATATTGCAAATATAGCCAATACAATGTAATATGAGAGAACATTTACCGAGAACAAGAGCGAGACAGTTTTTATTCTAATAAGATAATTGTGTATCACCAGTGATACAATATGCAGTGTAGGGTTAATACATATTTTGCAGCAACAAGGCTTATATTATCATTTACTTGTTTAACATTTAATTTATGCTGCTACCAATAAACCATCATTTTATATTATTAATAGTATTATTTTAATATTATTACTATTTTTCTTGTTATTATTTTCTTGCTTTTTCCTTTTCTTCTTCATCTTTTTTTCATATTTTTATTATTATTATAAATAAGTTTAATTACTATCAAGTAGTATTGTTGTTTGATGAACGATATATATATAATTTTCCGAAATATTACACATGGTGGCGTGTAAGTTCCATTTCAAAACTTAAATGACATTTTAATATAATAATATATAATGAAAATTTAAAATAACTTTCAACTAATTATGTTATGTAACATCACGCAAGTGCCTTTATTTATCATATTCTCATTATCTTTTTGTCTTATTAAACAATGGATGTATATGTCAGATTGTGTCTCATGACCTCTCATTCAAAGTATACATATAAATGTCCAAGTTGAATTTTAATTAAAAAGTATAGTTCAAGTTTAGCATATTGGTCCATATCGGTTGTTTTGCTAATACATTATTCTTTTTGAGTTTAGATGCTGGATTTACTAGTGGTTTGTGTACCATTGTTTTGATTTTTTGAATAAATCAAAGAACCTTAACATCCTTCTCCGGATATGATAGTGTCTTTATCTTGACCGATCTTGTACTTTAAGTCTTATCATTCCAATTTTTAACTATTCTCAGACCTTTTGAATTTGTCAAAGATACTCACCAATTTCTGTTGGATTTTTCTAGGTATGTCATCCTTCATCCGATTAAGCGCATTAAGCATTCTTTATTTCCCAATTTTAATTTTTGAGAACATAATGAAAATAGGTCAAATGTAAACAAAACAACAAAATATTTTCAAGAATAAAATATCAGAAAACTTTAAAATCGAAAATTTGAAGAACTTCATATTTCAATTTAAAACAATTTTCATTCCTTTAAGGCTAAGGAGATTTGTCAAAGTTTCAAAGGTTGTCGAATTAATTCCTTAAAAATTAGAAATTCTGAACTGCCCAGTTATGTGTTTGATTCGATTGCTGAACAACTTGGAACTCATTCGGAATTAAAGGTAACCTTCATCAAGACATCCATTTGCGTTTCACCTTTTATTCAGAGTATAGAATTGTCTGGATGTGAGGTGGAGATTGGTTTACTAAATTTATTGGCGAAATATTTGCACAATTGGCCTAATCTCGAAACTTTGATGTAAATTGTTTCATTTACTACTTAATAATTTCAAATATTATATAATGTAAACAACAACAACTGATCACGGTGACGCTTAATAATATTATAAATCAAAAGATGTAGTTGATTTAAAAAATCCTTAATAAAAAGGTAACAAATAAATTCGAAATATTTAAAAAATTGTCTTATGACCAATATTTTAACTTTTAATTAAATTTATTTTAGCCATTTTTAATTTTAAGTAAATTTTAAGGCTTGAATTTTTATCCATATAGATATGAGATCATTATTCAAGTTCTTTAATATTACTTTTAGTCAACATTTGTGTTATAAATTATTTTATAATTATTTTGGAATTATTTTGATATAATGTAAGTCAGATCAATTATTAATTATAATAAAATAATTAAATCAATCACCAAAAATGTATTTTTCTAAAACAAATATCAGAAATTCTAAAGGATATTTACCTTAATTTTAACTCATAAATAATTCTTACGATGATATTTCGTCATTTTCATGACAATTTAACGTTGTTTCTTTAAAAATACATAAAAAACATTTTCAGCGATCATTTCTTTACTCAAAATTATCTGAAATAAAGATATTATAGAAACGTATCTCAGCGCCGCATTTCGATATATCGAAAGTTTGCATGTTATTTAGTATGCATTGTGTTTGTGTTCAGTATTTAATTTTTTACCACTTTAGATTTCGATAGTGTAATCATTGCACTATCGATGAGAACATCAACATGAAATCAAAGTAAGTATGCGTGTTTCTATAATGTAAGATTTTTTTCTTATATTATAGGAAACGTATCTGAGTGGTTTCTGGTGTATCATAAAAACACACAAATTTACCAAAGTGCTGAATTTT
The DNA here is from genome assembly GCA_959609185.1 of Schmidtea polychroa. Taxonomy (NCBI): domain Eukaryota; kingdom Metazoa; phylum Platyhelminthes; order Tricladida; family Dugesiidae; genus Schmidtea; species Schmidtea polychroa. The sequence continues at coordinate 10,487 of CAUHTR010004148.1, read as the reverse complement.
AATGAACCATGATATAAACTCATTTAATATAGAAATTTTTAATAATGCTAGGAAATATAAATTAAGAACATAAACACAACACAGTAAAAATACGTTTAAACTTTCGATAATGTGTAATTTTGCATGGAATTGTAATTGTTGAGAAAACAAAGTAAATGATGATGAATAATTTCATTGTGGTAGATCCTTAGTAATAAATAAGAGTTTATTTAGTTTCATGATTTACAAAATTTGAGAGATAAACCTGAAAGTAAAAATGATAAAGCTAAAAATCCCTATTTTATGAATATTCATTATTTTTATCAAAATGCACAAATAAAATAAAAATATGTCGTGAATAATATAAAAAAAGTAAACTTTAGTTAAAAATTATTAAAACTTTAAAATCCAATAAAAATAATTGCTGACAAATTATGAGCCGTCCATATGTTAGGGTCTGACTATTGTCTGTTCACGTATAACTCTCACATGCGCGATTTATTTGAGAAATGCCGAAAAAAAATTAAATTAACCAACAAAATCTGTATGAAATCCTATAGGAAGTATTTAAAATTTATTTCCGAGCTCCATTAGTATAAAGTGGTTTTTTGGAAGTATTTGAGGCCGATTTGTTAACCCTTTTAACCTAAATTTTTCCAGATCATAAGAAAGTTTAAAATTATTCTTCTGACTTTGTATATCTTTATTAATGCTGCTAAATTGATGTAAGTCAAATAAAACTTGTATTTGAAAATATGTTTTGAAAAAAATAAAAAACAATTTCAGAAAATAAAAATGTCACCATCATGTTTAAAGTAAAAAGTTAAAAACTACATTATTGGTTATAAATTAAAAATAATAAATTTAACAAAAGAAGCTAAAAATATATATAAATATTTAAGTTTTTTGAAAATGAAGAAGTTAAGATTTTTTTAGATTGAAATTTGAATAAAATAATATGTAATAAATATAACGAATTTATTTAGAAAAAATTTAAAAAAGAAGTGAAAAATAGAAATAATGAGTGAATTTGAATAGTACGCGCGCTCAAGTTATACGCGAACAGACGGTAGTCATTAACACAGAACACAATTATCTTAAAAATTCAAGACAAAAAAATTAATAAAAAAATTCCTGTTTGTTTTTAATGTAAAACACTGTTTTTTTTATTTATTTCACTCAAATATTGATTTATAAATAAATTGATTAATAATGAAAATAATAAAGGAACTTGAAAGGGTAGAATTCACGTTTAAGTTAAAACTGAATATTGCTAATAAACATTTACATTGTATTTATCAGATTACATAAATTTTTATATAAATATTTAAATTAATAAATTAAAGTAAGTTTAAAATATAAAAATAAATTAAAATATATTAAATATTAAAATAAATTAAACCAGCATTGAAATCAGCATCAAAATTAAAAAAAAAGTATCTTCATTTTCGACTATAGATCAATATTTTTTTTTATTTTTTTTGCATTTTTTGAAGTGTTTGTCGAACAATATTATTTTACTTGAGAAAATAAAGATGAAAGGTTTGTGAGTTTTGATAAAAGAGAATGGAGCAAAAGGCAGCAGAGACAAAATGCCGAAGAGTTTTTTAAGGCCATTATTTCTCAAAGTGAAGAGAACAGTTTAATTGGCAGAACAATTAAACATCCAGTTGACAATTCCCAGACAATGTAAGAGGCAAACACACCGTTCAAATAATGGTGGTTCAACTGTTGAAGAATACTTTTGAAGATCAGTCTTTATACCAGTGGTTCTCAAACTTTTTTGATCACGACCCAAATTTTTGACATTTCATGCCAAAAATTTTATTGCGACCCACATGACAAAGATTAATTTTAAAATAAATGTTTATTTAATGAGAATAACTCTATTTAACTCTAGTTATTCTAGTCATCGCGACCCACCAAAAATTCTTTCGCGACCCAAAAATGGGTCGCGACCCATAGTTTGAGAAACACTGCTTTATACCATACTTGAATTCAATCATCTCATCGTTGGAGAGCAGATTCTATGACAATAACAAAATAAATTTTAGTCTATTTTCACTTCACCCAGTGGAAATGTTGAAATTTTCAAAAGATGAATTCAAAACTCACACAGAAAACATCATAATGGAGTATTAAATTTAAAACTTTGATGCTGAGGCAAGCACTTGGTTTGAGATATGGTCAAATAAAAAGTCGGATTTTGAAATCAAAAGTCGCGATAGAATGATGGATTTATTATAATTCACAGACCTTTTTCCAGCTATTAAGAAAGCAGTTCTTATTGCTTTAACATTGCCAGTGTCAGCTTTCACTGTTGAAAGATCATTTAGCACACTGAGAAGAGTCACAACGTGGCTGTCAACAATTTGTGAAAATTGAATTTCTAGACTTTGCATTATGAGTGTTCATCGTGACAGAATCAATAACAGTAAAAAAAACGAAAAGTAATGGACAAAGGGATCAATAAATTTGGTCAAGATCACAGACGTTTGCAGTTTCTTTTCAAAAAGTAATATTTATGAATAAGTCTGTAATTTGGTTTTATAATTGAATAAATATTTATGGAAAATATACAACAAAGAACTTTTTTACGTTTTTTGATTCTGTTTATTCCTAAAATCACATTAATGTTTCAACGATAAAAATGACTTTAATTGAAACCATCAATATACTATTATTAATCTGATTGTATATAGTAACAATTTTGTTTCGTAAATGAGCATAACAAGAATTTAAATGATACTAATTGTTGTATGTTTAAGTATTACATTAATATGTAGAATTTCTCTACTTTGTTTTTTTGCCCCCCCTTGGAAAAATTCCTGCGGACGCCCATGTACTCCACAATATAATTTCATTTACTACGTGTAATAAAGCTTTTAAATTACGTTATAAATAATAATATAGGCTTCGTTGGAAAAGTTTATTGATTTATTAACAATTTATACAAAACATCAAAATAAATAACTTTACCTAAGATTCACACAAAAACTTTGTAATTAATTATGTAATTTAGGAGGCCAATTTATTAATTTGAGGGACCATTTATGCCTAATGATCATTAAATTAATTTAATATACATTTTAATTTAATTAAGAGCAGAATTATGTAATTTAGGAGACAAATTTAATAAAAATTAAGTGATCATTTTTGTAATTTAAGTCACAATATGATAATATCCGATTTATAAATAGTAATTTTAGCAATAAATTTAGAAAATTTCATTTAGTATAAAAGAACTCAGAGAAATTAGAAACACAAATAGTCAGAAAGAAACGAATCCTCACCAGTATAAGGGTTAAGACGTTAACTACCGCATGTACAGTTGGCTGTACATGGGCTCGCCAAAACAATCCATCCAAAATAAAAAGCGCCAGTTAACGTGTTAAGAATTGAATAATTGTTCGACATGGAATACAATCTTTGAGTATTGAAGACACGTTTTATTTTTTAATTTGAATTTCAAATACATTTTCTTGCTCTTTCATAAAAAGTATCTTGTATTCTAGGTTGAACATTGTAAAATATGGGAAAGGAACACTTTGTTAGTTTTATTAAAGTTTAAGAAGAAATGAAATTTAACTCTCATTTCATCATATTCACCATTCTATAATTAAGACCCAACGATATTGAAACTTTATCTTTACAATACAAATATTACACTATTCTGATCTATCGATTTCAATCAAAACAAAAGACAATAAGCTTTTTTATTGTTAGTGCATTAACAATAATTTCACGCTTTCAAATGTTTCTTCTAGTTTATGAAACATGAATATTACAATTTGCTTTACCTTGGAGTTTCCCTGCGAAGAGGATCTTGTTACCTTGAAGGTTTCATTGTTTCATTAGACAGTGCAGCTTTACAAATTACACATTTTGTACGTTTTTGATTGATTGATTTTATTTCTTAACAGTGATTGCACCTGGAAGTCTAGGTTTTTCACTATTTTCCGACCGTAAAAGGAAGTTGTCCACCAGTGTTGTCAACTGTCCGGGTGTCCAGGCGAAAACCAAAAATGTCCAAGTTGTATCTTAATGGGACTGCCACTTCGATTTGTCGTCAACTAAGTAAATTATTTGTCACGAAATGTTTTGACTTAGATGATATTTTCAAAAAATTGAGAAATGATATTATAAAAAAGGAAAGAAGAACACTTTTACGGATTTATAGTAAATCAATCATTAGTTCTTCTGTACAATGCCGATAAAATACGATTTAAAAATGAAGCAGACACCGTATATACTAGAGCATTGAAATACTTAAACTATTGGTATGATTTTGGAAATACATTTTTAGAGAATGCTAAAATATTTAATATAAAACAATGTGTTCCCAATATTCCAAATGACTGTATTGCAATAAGTGCGTATCTAAACGTGGATATCAAATCACAAGGTCACAATTTGATATACAATGATATATTAGCTAAATATATCACCGAAAACGATAATAACGAAAAGAGCAATGGATAATTGTGGGCGCAAATACTGAGGAAAGAAGAATATCCTGTACTGAGGAAGTTAATGGAATTTTTATTTAGCAGTCCCGTCAGTAATTCCTTCGTCGAACGAATTTTTTCAGTAATAGGGTCATTGTGGTGGGATAAAAGGAACCGTTTGACACCTGATCATCTTAAAGCCGAATTATTAATTTGTAACAATTTAAAAATAAAAGCGACAAATTTTGGGCTATGGCAGCAGGAAATAAAAAGCTTTTAGAAGCAGCACGAAGCAATATAAAATACAGTTTTTATCTTTACAAAATATTTTCCTGTTTTTAAGAAGCAATCAATATTGTATGTTATTTAATTGTAACAATAAAAACTTATTTTCGTGTTCCAATGATTTTCTTTTTCTCGTGTTCCAAAAATATTTTTTTACTCAAATTGTCGTAAACTTTTACCTGTGCTAAAATATTTATAAATATTTATATTTATAATAATTTAGACTATCTGACAATGAATTCAGCGACTATTCACTGCAGAACTTAATTGATATGTTAAAATTTCTTTATGACAATGATGGAAATCCAAACAGTTTTAAACAATGCTTGAAACTCTTGGATTTCACTCGCTGTTCAATAAAAGAAAATGACCTCACTCAATTGATCGAAATGATCGGAAGAAACACAAGAATCGAAAAGTTTGTTCTAGATGGATCCAAGAAAATACGACCTATATTCCCGGTGAGAATTGTAAATTTCTCTATTATCTGACAATAGTTCTTTTTTTCTTTTAAATCTTGTTCGGCTTCATGTCGACATTTGAGATAAAAAATATTCAATTCTTGCTTATAGGCATCTATTAATTTTACTCCACAAATTTCTCAAACGACTTTTCGACAACTATCAGCCATAGGTTATGATTTTTCCTAGCATTATCCTCTCTTATTTGACATATTTTCACCTTTTCAAACCGATAAAATCTGTAAATACAACAATTGACTGTATTGTCCTAGTATTTATCGTATTCATTAATTTTTTATAATTTTATATTTTAGAAATTTTTAAATGTTTATTATTTATCTAAACTTTTTCAATTGATCTTTTATTACATCAATAATATATTTTGAGCAAGAAAACATCAAGAAAACTTCATTCTACAAACATTCGGTTATGTTATATATCAAATTTATTTTATAAATCGAATTACTTATTGATATTATATAAAAAAAACATCGATATCTTTACTGATTCATAGTCAATATTTTAATAAATATAATGTCAATTGAAAATCAAAAGTTATATATATGTGAGGTTTCTCATTTATTAGCATTGAAGTGTTAATATTTTGTTTATTAATATTAACTTTTAATGAAGTGTGAATTGTTTTTATTTAATTTCATATATAATTTATTTATAGTATAAATTTTTAATAATAATAATAACAATAATAATAATAATAATAATATAAAGTGATGATTTCTTGGTATTTATTATTTAAAACAATAAAGTGATAATTTAAGCCTTTTGCTGCGAATAATGTATTTAATGAAAAAATTTTCGACTATAAGATAGTCCTCGTCAATCTTCTGGAATTTAGCAATCTTCTTCCCGAAATACCTTTCTATCTTTCTTTTATTTCCTTTTTCTTAATTCTCATAATATTATTTCTCATAATAATAATTCTCATAAAATATAATATATTCTTTCTTTTTATGATTTTTTTTAATTTTTTTTTAATTTCTTTTTTATTTTTTTATTTTTTATTTTATTAAATTCATAAAAAGAAAGTATATATTATATTTATAACCAATGAGTTATAACCAAACTCGACTTCTGAGGTGAACTTTGTAAAATTTCATGTCCAACACGAATACAATGAATTCTCTTTTGGCGCCCCTTCATGTCGGCGCCCTGGGCAAATTGCCATTTAGCTACGCCTCTGTTTCCAATATCTATTAAACATAGTTTTTGAAACTCTCTCTATATTTTACTTTCTTAATTTCAACATATTTTAGATAAAATTAATTTATTTCTTTAATCTGAAGTTAATGAATAGATGAGAATTTATATTGAAATAAGGATATGACACTAGATTTGATATATCAATATTTTTTAAATTAACCCACTTTCCGTGATTGGATCGATCTGATAGCATGCAGTGTTCTCAACAACGAATCTACTTGCCAAATTTCAGCTCAATCCGATCACGGAAAGTAGATTAATTTGGTCTCACAAAATTTGCGTGGCACATACAAGCATGCATAGATAAGCGAAGTTAATAAAGGGAGAGTAAAAATTGAAGACATTAGGGGAACATTTTCCAGTCATGACATTTCAATCGCTAAATAAAGAGTTAAAGGTCAGTCTATCAACATTTCCGGTTCACTTAAAACAAATTGGGAATAGAAGTATGTCAAATACGTCTCTCACGAACTGAAAGAAAATTAAAAAACGTTGCCTACAGTTCTTTTGTGCAAGAAAGTGATCTATTTCTTGATCCTTTTGAGACGTACAACGAAAACTGGATCCCTTTCGTCAATCTGTGATGTTCAGCTCAGTGGTCCGATCTTGAGAAAGCTCTAGAACTCTTTTTATAGCTGAAGTTCATCGGTAGCGATATTGCTCAACTATATGTCTCACAAACCACTTTTTAAAAAGATGAACGAATTAGAGTAAAATGCTAGGCCTCATTCATCGTACCCACCGAACCTCTCACCGCTGACTATTGCTTTTTTAAACCATCTCGTCAACTTTTGAAAGAAAAAATCGACATTGGAATGCCAGACTTTTATGCTAGTGAAAAATAATAATTATTCCCTACCCCCTCCATTAACCTAAAATATGAAATCCCCTATAAGCCTAATGAAATAGGTTTTTCAATTAGGAAGTTATTTTCATTATAAAAATTATTATTTACGCAAAGTAGCAAATGAATATAATGTGTTCAGGAAATTTGCAAAGCCCTCCAAATGAGCACAAATATCAAGTTGCTCTCGGTAAAGAATTGCGATATCTCTGAAGAAATGATGAATGAGGAAATCGAAAAATACGGAACAACTATCAAAGAGAAAATCCTTATTTAGATTGTTATGAAACCTTTTTCTTGGACTGTTATGATTATTATTATGACCTAATTGAAGCAGAGTGATTTTTCCTAAATATATCAACTAAATATATCAATCGAAAATTTGGGGGAAAATAAGTTTGATAAATAAATAAATTACTTATAACATTTCATCAAAATAATAAATGATAATTGCACATTTTTCAATAAATGGCACTTGACATTGATTTTATAAAGATTTTGTGAGGATTTCATTTTTTTTAATCTATATGTAGAAATATTTCTATCGATTAATTAACCAAGATTTTAATTCAAATAAATAGGTAAGCCATTTCCGCTGTGCTCATTAATTGAAAATATTTCGATTTAAATTAGTTCGCTCCAATGAGAAATTTAATAGATCCTTCTCACTTCTTCAATAATTAAATCTATTTTTTTAATTGATTGATTTTAATCAATAATAATAATAATAATAATAATAATAATAATAATAATAATAATAATAATAATAATAATAATAATAATAATTGTTGCTGAGAAACAAATCTATAGTATTCCATGGCCCTTTCAGCGGCTTTTTCTTTTGGTAAGACACGGTAAATTAAAAATATTGTTTCAATCCATGCGGCAATAAATGAAAGAATTATCATTAAATATTTATATACAATACGATCATTAACCATATTAAGAACCAGTTTAATAACGGAAAACACACTGGTAATTAATGTAGATACAGAAATATACCAAGGAAATTGTGATTTAACACAACCATAAGCGATTTCTAAATATAAAAACCTACAACCGGATAAAACGGTCATATCGAATAATGAATTGTTAAAAGTATAATTGAGAACTTCCTTTTTCAAATTGTCAATAAGAGTTGGATGTTGCTGCAGATATATTATCCAAAGAAGAACACATCACTAAGTCGATTAAAATAATTAAACATAACATTCGACGCACTGGTGATGGTTTTAATTCATCTGTCGCACCTTCTACGTGAAGATTACTGGCAAGACCATATATGTTTTCTATTTGATGGATCAAACTTTGCAATATTGATTTGAATAAACAACTTGAAATCTCTTTATTTTTACTGCAATTCGTTTCAGTGCAATGAATTTTAGTAAATATCATTTGCCGAAATTCATCTTTACTGATGCTTTGAGAAATATCATAATTTCCATTAAATACTTCATAAACTTCTTCTCGAATTAAATTAGGATTACTAGAATATACAAATCGTTTGATCCATTCGTTCAACAATTTCAATGACCAGTCATTTAAATAGATTCTATAGATTCAACAAAGGTATTATTCGCCAAACAATCTTCAGCAATGTTGGATTCTTCCATAAATTACGTTACGGTAAATGCATTCTTCTATCAAATTACATAACCATAAAAATCAATTTACCAAGCTAACAACATTCAAATATTCAATCCAAAATGCAACTCAGGATTGACCAATAATAATAAATAATAATAATAATAATAATAATATTAATAATAATAATAATAATAATAATAATAATAATAATAATAATAATAATAATAATAATAATAATAATAATAATAATAATAATAATAATAATAATAATAATAATAATAATAATATTAATAATAATAACTGAATAATTTAATGCTGCGAGGAATCCTTCCTTTCATTCTAATTTTGATGGCCAAAATCTCAAAGAAAAATCAATATTGAAAGGGGGTATTGGGTATGGCTTAATGCCAAATTGACAGACGAGTTCAGAAATTATAATGAAAATTTAATAAGGAGTTCATTTATATTCATATATATTGAGCGAGAGGTGCAAATATAGTGACAAATCATAGTTTGATTGACATTGAATGAAGTTTTTCTATGTTGGGTCTCAATTTATTTATAAGAACTCGAGGAGTCAGAGGGAACCGACTTGAAAAATAAAACCCAACAAATTATTAAAAATTTGAAATTTGACGGTTTTGACTCTGTAACTTTTTAGTTAATCACATATCATAGTCTTACAGTAAGTTTTGGATCGTGCTGTTACTCTTTCTTAACTTTTTATCTGAAGGTCACAAGATTAAGGTTATATGGTAAATCTTTGCTTGTTTTATCAAGTTTTACATCATATCGAAAATTAAATAATTTATATATTATTACTTACGATGAGTGAAGCAGTCTATCTGGGTCTACTTGTGCACACTGTTTTCATTGGCGAGTGAATGGAGGAATGCTCTAACGCTCCGGTATCTACACGTGGAAAGCCTCCGCGTCTCAGTACCTTGCTTATAAAAAGTTTACAAGTAACTGCGGAACTTTAACGACCAAGGAGTAAATAAGATAGAAGATCGGGAATTGCGTCAATCTTTTTATTTTTGCTCATAGCCTCCAAGATTTTATGACACAATCCAAAGCGAGCCGTGTAAAGCGAGCAAATTTTATTTAAAGCGACCTAAAATGCACCGTCGACTTATATACGTAAAATCTATATTAAAACTTGATTAATTTTGAAAATAGGACAATAAGAACTTATCCTCCTAATGTCCAGTGGCTTATCAGGTGGTATGGAAATAAATTACTAAACAACTTAACATCTCAACTAAAATGGAAATAAAGACAAAAAATTTGTAAAATCACTAATCATAGATTTTATTTGATAAACTAGATCGCTAAAAATTTTTAAGTTTACACGTTTGACCATTTAGACCATTTTGACCAGATCATCATTCACTTAGTGACGTACCAATGATCCCACTCGATCACCAACGACAACTAACAGAGAATTAATTACCGACTTTTATTAATTTAACTACCGTATATACTCGCGTATAAGTCGAGTAAATTTTAGGAGGTTTTTAAGTCCTAAATTGGAAACCCGCGTATAAGTCGAAGTAACATAAATAAAAAAAGGGTTAATGACTTCATTAAATATTAATTTGTACGTCTTTTGACCCTCGTATAAGTGGCTATTTTGACTTGAGAATTTGACGTAAATTTCTC
>CAUHTR010004147.1:0-39315 GCA_959609185.1 Schmidtea polychroa | reverse complement strand
ATAGCTCACAGATCGTGTAATTAATTCCTCGTCAGACAATGTTGTCATGTTTGTTCCACGCCGAAGAGAAAATCCGTTCCTTTTCATGAACCCTGAAACCCAATTCCCGGTGCCCTTGAAATCGATCTGAAGCTCATTTGCCATAGATACGGCTCTATCGTAAATAAATCTTCTGGTCACTTTTCTTTTCTGAATTCTGAGATCAATAATCTCATCAGCTAATATCTGCTCGATGTTGCCCAAACTTGTTTTCTTACCACCCCCAAATATACGTTTCATGCATGAAGATCTTTGATTTATCTTATCTCGCTGTCTATACCATTGCTGAAACATAGATTGGTCGTAAAATTCCCCGTTCATCTTCTCAAAAATACTGTTTTGCCGCATAACATGTTTTTCCTTTTGACATATATTGAATGACTTCTTTTTTGAAAGCAATAGTAAAAGTTCGTTTGCCCATTTTTTGTACGGAATGTTTTTTATATATCTCCAGTATTATATTGATTGGAATATAATCTTAATTTAATGACTGTTTACAACAAAAGAAAATACGTTTAGATATTAATAAAACAATTTGATGTTGACAGATTATTTCAATGTTTTAATATGGTGATATTATTTAAATAGTATCACTAAATATAAATGAATTTAGTTATGGTGTAGTATTAATGATACTATTAGGTGTAGTGATACTATTTGGTAATATACGTTATGTTAAGTATAATATGCTGTTCTAACATCTTTGTATGGAGGAATATTTTATTAATATGGAACTTATTTTAGAAGCAGATTTTACACTAAAAGATAAAAATGGAATGCAATTAATTCATTGGGCATCCAAAAGAAATCATGACAAAATAGTTAAGTATTTATACGACCTCAATATAAATATAAATGTTCGATGTAATACCGGAAAACGTCTGTGCACTACAGGGCTATCAACAACAGCAAGATTTAGTCTTAAAATTCATAATAATAATAATAATAATAATAATAATAATAATAATAATAATAATAATAATAATAATAATAATAATAATATTGTATGCCTGTCTGCTGTAACATTTCTATAACTATTAATATTACTAATTATTATCATAAGTAGCTTATTGTAATTCAATATTTATAACTGGCTATAAAGAGTCAGAATTACGGCAATTTCATATTTTAATTTCAGTTTTAAATAATAAGTTATTTTCATATCGCAATAGTATATAAAAAAATAATCAATAACTAATAATTAATTAAATAGCTTTACAGCCATACATTGTTACATAGAAAATTATATATTTAGATAATACAAAATAATACTTCCCAATAATATAATTGTACCCAACATTTTACACGGTAGATAAGTTCATCAGAAATTTGTTTAAAAACATAAGTTACGATGTGCAAACGAAAGTACGATAGAGACAATTGGAAGGACAAAGGTTAAAGTAACTATTGGAGATATCTCCAAGGAAGTTAGATTCATTCTGGCAGTGAAGGTGACACCTGAGGTGATTTGTAGAAGTAGAATTACAAGAAGCATTTGGATATAGGCTGGCAAAATAAAGATATCGAATCTAGTGAAAAAGACAAGAACTATATTTGTAACATTGAAGCAAAATTCGGCAGACAAATAAAGGATGGAGAAAGATTGACGCGAGCGTTGGAAAATCTTAAGATTAATGAGGATAGTAAATTAAAGGAAATAATAACTAACAGTGGAAATGTGTTTATGGCGGATAAATGGGAAGTGGGTCGAACTCATTTAGTAAAACATAAGATAATTACAAGAGGTGAACCGTTAAACATAAAACCATATCGTCAACCATTGAATTTGGAAACAAAAATTGAAGAAGCAATACAAAATTTGTACGAAAACGGGATTATACGGAAATGCAACTCCCCATGGAACACGCCGTTAATCTGCGTATGGAAAAAAGAGAAAAAAGATATAAGACTATGCTTGGATTTCAGACAACTGAACGCAGTAACAGAGAGGCAGGCATTCCCAATGCCAAAAACATTGACGAGATGTTAGATTTGTTAGGAAAGTCCGTTTATTTTAGCTCAATCGATTTTGGTAATGCATATTACCAAGTGTAGTTAGAGTCTAACCTGGGCGATATCGCCCCCTGGTGGCGATCGACATCTTGGAGTGGGCGAATATTTGACTATACGCTTTTAAGGGGCGATAATCATTTTGCGTGGGCGAAATCTTTTTGAATACCCGCTTGCAGTGATTTGTATATAAGAGATTCGACTGCATTTTTATATTGCGTTGCGGCCGGGCATAATGTGCGCATGTCTTAAATTTGCTTTGCGTGTGCAACGGTTTCAATCATTTAGTGGCGTTTAGTCAAGCAGTCAGTAATAAGTAGTGTTCAATTTCATTTTAATGTTGTCTGTTGTGCTGTCGCCATACACCCAATTCCGAAATTTAGTAACCTCTATAATTCACGTTGGAGTGCACACCAGTTGAAGTGATTCACCATGTACGTGAAAATGAAGTTATTCAATTTCTTAAAAATGGTTTTCAGGTAATTTTTTAATTTCAAAAAACTTTAAGACTTGAATTTTGATTTTATACAATTATGAGATCATTATTCGAGTTCTTAAATATTACCGTTAGTCAGCATTTATATTATAACATTGATAATTAAATTTCAAGTGTTTTTTTAGGAATTCTATGACATTTTATAAATTTATTTGGAATTATTTCGATAAAATGTAAGTTAGATATATTTTTAACTATAAATAAATAAACTAATCACCGAAGACATTAATTTTATTAATACAATTAGGAAAGAAGCTAATATTAACTAATATTAAAAATATTTAAATAAAAAACGACCTAAGAATCGAATTGAATTTTAGATCAATCTCTAAAAATGTCCCAGAAAAAGAAATGTCGGCACTATTCTGTTGAGTATGTAAAGTTTTGTTTTATTTCTTCACCACAAAATAGCCAACTTCCAATGTGTTTACTGTGCAATCAGGTATTTTCTAATGAAGCAATGAAACCATCCCAGATTATTGAACATTTAAAAAGAAAACATCCCAACAAGCAGGAAAAAAACATTGAATATTTCGAAAATTTAAAAATGATGTTTACCAAAAGAAATAAAATAATCGATATATTCAAAACAACAACCACAAATATAAAAAAGCGACTGGAGGTGTCGTATAAGATTTCACGTATAATAGCTCAAAATGCGAAACCTCATAATATTGGAGAGAAATTGTTATTACCGGTTATAAAGGAAGTTCTTACCATGACTTCAGCAGATCCAGCCAATATTTTCTCAATGATTCCATTAAGTAATAATACCATATCAAGAAGGATTGACGAAATGGCAAATGATGTTGAAAATCAAGTAACTGCGGATCTCCAAACACGAGAGTTCACTATACAGTTGGATGAGAGTAGTGTACGGGATAGTGATGCAATATTAATGGCTTATGTTAGGTACATAAAGGATGCAAAAATCATGGAAAAAATGTTATTCTGCAGACATTTAGTCACTGATACGAAAGTCACATCAATATATGAATGTTTTAAAACGTATTTTGATCAAAAAACAAATTCCTTTAAAAAATATATTAGCCTGTGCAACGGATGGTGCCCCTTCGATGGTAGGACGTCATCGTGGTTTTATAACGATTTTAAGAGAGAAAATCCAGATATGTTTACTTCATAGTATAATTCATAGGCAAAACTTGGTTGCCAAATCCATTGGCGGGAGATTACACGAAACAATTAATTTAGTAATATCAATAATGTCAATAACAAAATAAAGGCACACCCACTTAATGACAGATTATTTCGGCAACTTTGCCATGAAAATGATGAAGAATATGAGCGCATATTATTGCAAACGGAGGTCAGGTGGCTATCTAAAGGAGGTTGCCTCAGAAGAATATTCGACCTATTTCACACAGTCATTACTTATTTAGGATCAACAAATTATAATATTCCAATGGAGTGACATAGCTTATTGGGCAGATATATATGCAAAAATAAATGAATTACTTTTGAAACTAACAAGGAAAGAATGTAAGCATAATTAAAGTGGAATATTTGATGATTGGATTTATAAACAAATTAAGCCTTTATAAAAATAACATTGCTAGAAAAGATTTTACTTTATTTCCCTGTTTAAGTAAAATAATTGTACAGGACGAAAATATTGCAGTTTATTATAAGCATTTGGAGAGCCTAATTGTAAAGTTATGAAACTTCGGTTTAAAGATGTTGAAAATATTCATATTCCTGATTGGGTTATTAATCCATTTAGTGCTGATCCTACGAATGCTCCTTCACATATCCAAGAAATGTTAGTAGATTTGCAGACATATATAGAAGCAAAACATTTATTTGAACGAAGCAGTTTAGAAGAATTTTGGATTAAAATTAGTAACACATTTCAGAGACTGTGGATGAAAATAAGAGTTTTAATTATGGCATTTCCAACTTCATATCTAGTTGAAAAGGGTTTCAGTGCTGTTTCTCAAATGCTGACTAAGCAAAGAAATTGCCTAAATATTTACGGGCAAGGTGACTTAAGTTTATATCTCTCGAAATTAGAACCAAATATTATTAAACTTTGCAAAGTTCACCAACCTCAAGGTTCACATTAAATCTTTAAATTTCATTTAGCTTATTATTTATATGTTTGGTTAAAATTAAAGCAAATAATTATATATCTTTATGTATCTTACTTTTTGTAGGTGAAATTAAAATTCTAAGTAATAAATGTTATTCTACTTTTGTTTCTTTCATATTTCTTTGGATATATCTTACTAACGCCTAATCTAAACCAAACCTACTTTATATTAGAATATATCATGCAATTTTTATCTGTTAAAATTCATAGGGGGCTAATCAAGAAGTGGGCGTTTGGTCCAAAAAGGTTGAGAAACATTGAGTTATACGAAGAAGCGCAAGAGAAAACAGTCTTCTCAACAAAGAAAGGGCAATACTGTTTCAATAGAATTCTGTTCGGAATTGCTGCAGCACAAGGTACGTTCCAGGAAATGATGACAAAGGTAATAGGCAAAATAAATGGAGCAATTGTGTATTTGGATGACATTCTGATTTATTCGAATAGTAAAGAAAAACATTATATAATACTCAGTGAAGTATTAAAAGCGATCGATGACGCAGAACTAAAGATTAACCCAGAAAATTGTGAAATAATAAAGAAAGAAATCAGATTCTTAGGACACATAATCAGCAAAGAAGGAGTACAGACCGATCCTTCTAAGATTCAGGCTATACAAAACTTTGGGAAGCCAAGTTTCTTAAAGAAACTTCGAAGCTTTGCAATTATTATAGAAGATTCATCAGTGAGTATGCAAAGAAAGCAAGGAAGTTAGAACAATTATGTAGCTGTCCGAGTAACAAAATACTGGAATGGACTGAAGGAACGAATAACGTATTCGAGGGAATGAAGTTAGCACTCATTAAGGCACCGATCCTATGCTTTCCGGATCTGAGAAAGGAGTTAATTTTAGATACTGATGCCAGTTTTACTTCACAATTCCAAAATTGGATCAAATATTTATGCAGTTTGGATAAAATCGTTGAATATAGAAATGGTGTTAATAAAAATGCAGACATGGTGTCCAGAACTAAATGTGAAACGTGTGTTCAATGTCAAATGGCTCACGAAGAAGCTAAGAAAGGAAAGATAAAAACTAGATTACTAGACTCGATCAGAGAAGAAGGTAGAAGCACCAGTCATCAAATAAATTTGGAGGAAGAATTACGAAAGAAAACGATGATACCTGAAAACGAGATACATGAAAACATAAAGGAAATACATAGACTATTGTGTCAGGTTGGAGTCGAGAAGATTATATGAAAGCTGATTATATGAAAGATAGATATGTTGGGAAAAACCTGTAGAGTCAAATTTAGGAAACTATTCGAAGTTATAAGACTTGTCAAAAAACCAAGGCTATAACAATTACAACGAAGAAACCAGTAAAAAAACTAGAATTAACCGAAATGTTCGAAATTATATTCGTGGATATATGTGGACCAATGCAAGAATCAAAAGGACGTAAGAAGTATATATCGGGTATAAAATACCAGTATAGTAAGTATCAAGTCTTGACAGCTATAACAAGACAAGATGAGAAAACAATAGAGAAAACGATTTTAGAAAAATGGATTTTAAGATTTGGATGCCCAAAGGAGATAAGAGTTGATTGTGTGAAGGCGTTTGAATCAGGAATAATGAGAGAATTCACAAAGAAACTTGATATTAAGTTATGTTTTTCGAGTCCATGCCATCACCAAACAAATGGTCAGATAGAAAGGCAATTCAGGACAATACGAGAGCTGATAAGTGCTACTTTAAGAGACAGAAGGAAGACGAATTGGGCAGAGATACTACCAGAAGTCGAATTTACATTAAATGCAACCAAACAAAAAACAACAGGAAAAAGCCCGGTAGATATAGTTTTTGGAAAAAAGATTAGCAGGAAAAAATGGTACGGGTCAAAGGAAAAACTAGGTAAAGTAAGAACAAGAAGAACAAACAAGGAGGAAATTCAATGTAGGAGAAGAGGTGTTAGTAAAATTAGAAACAAGCAACAAAAGCCAGGACAGATATGAGGGACCATATAAAGTAATCGAGAAAGTGCATGACAGACGACATATCTTAATTAACCAGAATGGTAAAAAAATTTGAAGAAATGTGGAAAAACTTAAAAAATTTCTTAGGGAGGGGGATACGAAGAAGTTGAAAGATTCTTAAAGATTTAGAAATTTTGTTAAATTTAAAAAATATTTTTATTGAAAAATATTTTAAATGGAAATATGAAATTTGTTTAAATAACAAAAATAAGGAAGTTTATGAGACAAGCTTTTGAGTGTAAAATTTATTGAATTATTTAGTGATTTGCAAACAGATATTAATGTTGTAACGGATGAGAATCCTAATAAATAATAATAATAATAATAATAATAATAATAATAATAATAATAATAATAATATTAATAGTTACAACAATCGGTTCCATCCAAAGATTTATTATTCATTAACACAGAGTGATCACTCTTAAATAGTAATGTCAAACATTCTTTTCACGATATATTTCGACAGTTTTCCTGTCATCATCAGGTGGGATATAATAACTATATAAATTAAGGATTTTAAACCAATTTATTAATTATATAATTTTTTATTTGATAAAAACATTTAATTATTTGTAAAAATTTTATTAATTATTTAATTTAACACAGCAATCAATACATACAATACACAAAAAATTATTATTTAAAAATATTTAAAATACAAGTATTCACTGCATTCTGCACATTAATTTTTGGATTCAATGACTTTATCAACAGCGCCTCACAAATCACACGTTCCCAATAATTATCGAAATTTTTTAATAAAATTTTGCAATCAGACATACCTATTTTAATCTTACAGCCTTTATTTTGCTCAGTAATATGGGTCAAAGGCTTCGGTCTACAATGTTATCGAGCTCGAATACACCCATTACATGTAAACTGATAAACGAGATCGGAACACAATTCGTCCGGAGTTTTTGACTTATTAATAAAAATTGCGTACTTTCCATGAAGTTGACACTGTCCTATAGTTTAAATTCCCTAACTGCTTTCTTATCTTCACTTTATAATCCTTAAAATCTTCTGAGTACGGAAATACTAACACAAATTTAGGCTCATCATTCTTGCTCATACTATTTAATTTATTTGACTCACACACTTCAACAACATCACACCCAGATTTTCTTAAACATGGATCCCTAAGATTTTTAATAAATTTGTCAACAGTCTCTTTTACCATAATTAATAAAAAGGATATTGAATAACCGTTCTTCATTAACATTTCAACTAATTTGTCAACACTTTTTTACCGAATTTTCAAAAGTAGAAGACAAAGACCATGCACGATAAATCAACCCCTTCCCCATATTTCTTATATACTTGAATTCACAAAAACTTTCGGATGAAGTATGAAGTTGGTTTTCTATAAATCTCGGTCTCATAGTGTTTCTCTTTGCGTTGTATTAACAGATCCAAAAACGCAAGTTATGATTTTTTCTCCGTTTCACATGTGAATACAATGTTTTATGTTAACTATTCATATAATGCAAAATCAACGTGCTTCTTATTTTCAAATATTAGAAAAATATAATCCACATACCGTTTATAAACAGTGGGTTTCATACATTGGAAAGATGCAATTTTCTTGTCTAAGCTTGCTAAAATGATTGAAGCCATCGTTGGTACCAAAGGAGAACCCATAGCAACCCCATCTATTTGTTGATACCATTCATTATTGAAAAGAAAATTGATTTTTGAAGTAGCAAATACAAGAAGTTCACGAAATGCTGTTCCATCCAAAATATGAGTTTCAAAAATGTTTTCATTCCATAGCAAGCAACATAATTCAATTGTTTCAACCAATGGTCGAATTGTTTTCCGATCTCGTTTATCAGTTTACATGTAATGAGTGTAATGCAAAATACATTGGAGAGACTTCCCATCATCTCTGTATTCGAGCTCGAGAACATTGTAGAACGAAGCCTTTGATCCATATTAATGAGCACAATAAAGGCTGTAAGATTAAAACAGGTATGTCTGATTTTAAAATTTTATTAAAAAATTTCGATAATTATTGGGAACGTGTGATTTGTGAGGCGCTGTTGATAAAGTCATTGAATCCGAAAATTAATTTGCAAAATGCAGTGAATACTTGTATTTTAAATGTTTTTAAATAATTTTTTTCTCGTATATTGTATGTATTGATTGTTGTGTTAAATTAAATAATTAATAAAATTTTTAAATTATTAAATTAAATTCTGAATGTCTAAAATTTAAAAATTATATATTAATTTAATTATAATTTTTACAAATAATTAAATGCTTTTATTAAATAAAAAAGTTTTTATATAATTAATAAATTTGTTTAAAATCATTAATTTACATAGTTATTATTAAAACTGTCGAAATATATCGTGAAAAGAATCTTTGATTGGCGTTATCTTACATTTACAATTTATTGATTTTTTCGAATTTTTACCTTTAGTAACTGCTTTTGCTATTTCCTAATACTGTTTTCATTATAATTTCCTTTACTATCAATTATGTGTATCACCACATTTTTATTTGTCTTTTTATTCGACATACATTTTATTTAAATTAATTTTAAATTACTGACCTCAACATATGCATTTTGAACAAAATTAGCGAATATATATTTATATTGACTTTTTAGGTTTAACTCTCTATATTTGTAAATAAAACAGCTAAATGAACTCTTGTAAGCAGATAGATATGTCAGATTCAGACCATCTCTACCCCTACTGAAGGAAAAAGATATAAAGATAAAATTTACCCTCATCATTCAACATAGCAATTGGATTAAATACAGAGAGAAAAATGCAGAGTGAGACGATAATGGAAAAAGTTCGATATCAACCACCTTTTTAAAATCAAAAAACCTTTTGTGTAAAATTAAAGTGAAAACTTTAATTTGGAAATGTTTTGAATATCTTGGCATAAATTACCAAGTTATTTGTATTGTTACTATCAACTCTAGTTGTTAAATTTTCACTATAATAAAATGCTACTCATTATATTAATTATTATCCCCCCCCCATGTTTATTAATCTCATTCTTATGACACTAATATTCATTAAAGTTTCGCTATGAAAAATACGAGCAAAGAGGATATGTTTAATTAATCGTATGGTAGATCGACAAATACCACTGATCATTGAATCTCGCGATTCCAACTTCAGATCTTCATCCGGTTAAATAAAATTCTTGATTGAGAAATTTGAGATATCATTCAATAACAAATGGTCAGGTCCAACTAATATAATGATTATGAGGACAATAAGAAGTAGGACGCTAAACGTTCTTTTGTACGTTCATGAATCCAGAGGTGCGTCAGGACATTAGCACTCACTGTGATGGGGCTTACCTTTTGCTGACAGCCACCAACTATATTGCAGCGCCGCAATCACTTGCGACAGGCATTTAACGGTAAAATCAATAGTTGTGTGCAATTTCGAAGGGAAATATAGTAGATTGTAAGCAGGCCCGGCGCGAGGCGGGTACGATGCGTGATTTTCACGCAGGCGCCACGGCGGAAAAATACAAAAGGCGGCAAAATTGTACAGAAATTTGTTATTTTCATAACAATTTCCATTCTATTGTTTAATAACTAGTCCAATTTGAACAATATTGTTCCATCTGTGAAAAATATTTTTGTTTTGAAAAAATAGTTAAGTAGGCGGAAAATTTATAAAGAAATTTCTTAATTGCAGCGCAATTTTCATTCTAGTTTAGTTTGATTCCACATAAAGTTAAGTAGGCGGAAAATTTATAAAGAAATTTCTTATTTGCAGCGCAATTTTCATTCTAGTTTAGTTTGATTCCACATACTGGTAAGTCACTAGTCAGTGCTTAAAAAATATTAAAATATTTTACCATAATACATTTTTTTTTAAATTTTATATAATTCATTTTAATATTTTAGCAAACATTATAAATTTTAGATATTAACTTTAATCTATAATATAAAAAAAGGATTTTATTGTCGTAAATTTAAAGAATAGAAATTTGTAAGTAAATCAAATTAATTTAAACTTAAAATTTTATTATTTTTAATAAGTATTTTTACTATTATCTAAGAAAACTATGGAAAAGAGAAAATTTTCTGGTTGGGAATACAAACAAAAACGACAAAAAAAGAGGAGCAAATGAAGAAAATTCAAACATTGTTGGGAAACTTTTTGTTGCAACCTCGTCGTCAGGAATTGGCCAATATAAATCAAATAGACATTATTCAAAATATTGAAGTGGGATCTGAAACAGAAACATTAATGCAAACAAGTGACTCTGTTGAACCGGCAACTGTACGTGTAGCCAACTCTAATGACTCTGCTGATACAATTGAAATAAGGCCAACAATTGAACCGGCAACTGCATCAGTTGTTACTGCATTATGTTTTGATGATATCAGTGACTGGCCAGAAGCTTTTAACAAAGACTTGATTCAACATACTGTTATTAAAGGACCCGACAATTTCAAAGAAAATTTGAGCCAGTATCCCAAAAACTCGGAAAATTTAAGTTTTTCTAATCATTATTTCTACATTATTATAAATAATGGTGAAAAAAATCAGAGATCGTGGTTAGTTTATTCCAAAAAAACTAACAAAGTTTTTTGTTTTTGCTGCAAACTATTTGTTTTAAATCCTGTTGCTGTTATGTTAGCTCGCAATGGTGTTAATGATTGGCGACATATTTCACAGCTTTTAAAACGACACGAGCGAAGTGTTGAACATTTTGACTATTTTAGCAAATGGATGGAACTAAAAAATAGATTACAGAAGGGAACATCAGTGGATACCATAATGGACAAAAGCCTAAAAAAGGAGGTGGAACATTGGGACAACGTGCTAAGAAGATTAATTTCTCTAACAATTATGATGGCAAAACAAAACTTGGCATTTAGAGGTTCTTCTGACAAAGTTTATGAAGACAATAACGGAAACTTTCTAAAAATTTTAGAATTTCTAGCCGAATTCGACCCGGTTATGGAGAAACATTTGTTAAGAGCAAAAGCAAACCCAAAATCTGTGCACTACCTAGGAAAAAGCACCCAGAATGAAATTATGGACTTGATTGGCAATTGCATAAAAAACAAAATTTTAGAGAAGTCAAAAAAAATCCGTGTACTTTTTGTACACCAGACATCAGCCACCAGGACAAATGTCGATGATGATTCGATATGTAGACGTGGATATTAATAAGGAAATTTATATAAATGAAAGTTTTCTTGGATTCCACTTGATAAATGGTTCAACCGGAATTGAATTAACAAAAGCGATAATCGATTCTCTAGAAAACTATAAGTTATCAATTGAAAATATCAGAGGCCAGAGCTATGATAATGGAGCGAATATGAAGGGCGTTAGAAAGGGCGTTCAAGCTCAAATTCTAAATAAAAACTCCCGAGCATTTTATATACCATGCTGCAGTCACACTTTAAATTTAGTAGTGGTAGATACAGTAAAGTGTTCATCCCAGATTGCCAAATTCTTCAACATGATTGAAGAAGTTTATAAGTTCTTTTCTGCGTCAACAAAAAGATGGGTAATTTTGCAGTCAAAATGCCCATCTTTAACTCTTAAACCACTAAGCGATACGAGATGGGAAAGTCACATCAATGCTATAAAAACTCTTCATTTCGAACTGCCAAAAATTTATGAAGCACTTCAAGATGTTGCTAAATCAACACACGAAGCAGTTGTGAAAATTACAGCAGAATCAATTGCTTCAAAAATCACAAGTTTCGATTTCCTATGTTTTTTTCCTATGTTCAATCAGGATTTGGTATGAACTTTTATTTGAAATTAATTTGGCAAGCAAACAACTTCAATCAATTCAAATGAATATTATGGAGGCTTCAACTTCACTGGAAAGAACAATGACTTTCTTGAAGAAAAGTTATAACCAAAATAAATTTGATACCATTATTTTACAAGCTCAAGAACTTGCTTATATTTTGAAAGTGGATAATTGTTTTCCCATAGAATCCGCTAGAAGGGAAAGGAAAAGAAAAGGATTTTTTGACGAGCGAGAAATTATAGAAGAAAATTTATGTCCAAAGAAAACATACAAGCAAAATGTTTTCGATAAGATGTTTGAATGTGCTACAAAGGTGATAAAAGATAGATTTGAAGCCTTTCAAGCTGGAATTGAACCATTCAAATTTTTATTCGACATCAAAAGTCTCTCTTTGATGCCGGATGAAGATATAAAAATTTGTTGCAACAGATTGGAAACTAAACTGACTGAAGGAACTAAAAAGGATATTTCAGGAGCAGATTTACATTTTGAACTTAAATCCCTTTCCTCTCAATTTTGCGAAAATATGGGACCAGAAAAATCTTTAAAATTTTTGTATGAAAATAATTTAAACGAAATCTATGCAAATGTATCTGTTGCATTAAGAATTCTTTTTACATTGCCAATTACTGTAGCATATGCTGAGAGAAGCTTTTCAAAGCTTAAAATTATAAAAAACTATTTACGATCGAGCATGAGTCAAGATAGACTGAACAATTTGGCTACGATTTCGATTGAAAGCGATATTGTGAATGACTTGAATATTGAAGATTTGTGATTAAAATTTTCTCGAATGAAAGCCAGAAAAGCTTTTTTTTCAAAATAGTTTGCTTATATATTAAGATTTTTATGTTTTTATAATAAATATGAATTAAATTAAAAGTAATAAAGTTATATTGTTTTGTTATGTATGCATTTATTGTTTTTTTACTCTTATTATGGAATGCGAAGGCGGTAATATGCAATTTTCACACATCATCTGAAACTCTAGCGCCGGTGCTGATTGTAAGTATTGGTAGGATAGGACGGACAGTTACGAGCACTGACACAAAATGTTTTCCCAATCGTAACCCACCACTAGTATCTTTATGAAAGTCACGGAAATTAAACATGTTGTTTTATTAATATATAAGGTCACACACATTCTATAGTTGTCTTAATAAATAGGTATTTTCATTAATTTTTAAATTATAGTAAAATCAAAAGGTTCCTAACCTTTTACGGTCACACTTTTAAGCGTGTAGATAAGGTCGTGTGTGGTCTACATTATGATGCTTCGAAGATTTTCTATTTTATAAAGATTTTAAAAAGATAAATTTCCTTTTTACTGTAGTTTAATATTGTAATCTATATATCCAATGAAAGAGGATAATGATATCTATCTAATAACATATTATTCAATATATTGTCATTAAAGAAATGATATTCAAGATTATTAAAAATTTTAAACTTTAAAAAACTTGTCAAATTTTCCACACATCATGACAAAGTTTTATGTATCGTTTAAAAGAGCAAAGAATTCCCTACAAGATGATCTGTTTTAATATTTTTAAATATTTTTAAAAATATAACATTTTTGTACAATGTTTTAATATTATAATCTATATATCCTTGAAAAAAGTAAACAAATAATTAACAAATAAGAAATTATTCATTGTCATAAAAACTGAAAAAGATTCAACAAATTTAAAAATTATCTGTTTATCATAGGATTTTTTTCTTATTTTATAGGATTTATTTAGTGAGTCGTGATTAATGAGACACTGTGTATATTCCAGAACTAATATTTGTATTTGTACTACAACATCAAATATTTTTTACAACATTAGGGCCTTGACGTGTAACTGCCTTATGTAACTGATCCGATTCTGATGGATACTCGTATTTACCAGTTCTAAATAAATAGATTTTATGAAATTGTGCTATATAAATTCATTTAAATATTTATTTGAATACTGATTTTAGATATCATTTTGAGCAGAAAAGTCGTATCTGGTGTAGTTAGACAGGCGAAGTGGTAGGAATGTGCTGCTTTCAAGTTAGAGTGGAGACCAAATACATTAAAATATTTAATTCAATTTATAACTCCATTGGGACGATCAGATGAGGAATCCGATAGCGGTTCAAAATATGGCGATTAAAATGTGTAACGGATAGGGTAGGTCCGATCAGTGAATCGAGTAAGACACTGTGAGAGTCAAAAGGTTTAATGAATTCGGCCTGCATTAGGCATTTAAGATTTTTCCGTATAAAAGAAAATACAATTAATGAAAATATTCTAATGCGACACAACAATGATAGAGTAGCAGACATATAACGTAAGCAAAAGCTCAGATTCACGGCACGCACACGGGATCGGAGTGCCCCCGTCATCATGTCATTCTCAAATCATCACAACGTTATCAGTTATCAAATATTGTGACAGTTCTGTCACCATTACCATGATTATTCTCACTTCCGCCAGTGTTAAATTTTTCCCTTGTCAATTTCCTGGTTTTTAGTTTCTTATATTTTCAAAATGAAATTTGATCGTTTCTCTTATTTACTTTTTCTTACTTGGTTAAAAATAATAATTAACTTTTGATTAAAAATTAAAAAAAAATTTTCTTAATTAAATATCCTCTAAAATTGAGTCGATTAGGGATCCGCTACCAAAACTCGGTTTGGGTACAGACGTGCATCAACGTCAAGCTTTTTCTTGTAGGAAACTCCGCTGCGCTCGGCTTCTTGTAATAAGAAAAGAAAAATCCTCAGCTACGAGAACAGTAGCTCCCATGAATCAACAACCGACACTGCTTCCTGGGTTGTCTTTTGTTATTATGATTGTCTGAAGGTGAGGATTCCCTCAACAGTGAGGAATAATTATACAATGTGGTTTCAACGTAATGCACTAGTATTGATTTATGATCTATTAGTAGTACAAAATAAACTTGCCACTGTTATGATTTTGTTATCTTATTGAAGTTTATCAATATTAAAAATATTTGGCACTGTGCCAACAAATATAAAGTTTATAAGGTACCTGAATATTAATAATTAGTTTGTATATAAAAATAATTTTATCTAAGCATTTCCTATATTTAGATGCGCTTATCATGACAATTAACATAATAAATATTAATATTTTACAAAAATCAAATTATTAAATCAGGTAATCTGATTCCCCGTGTTCCCTTTGATAAACCAAATCCCTAAGACCCAACACAGAACCAATTTATCAACTTTGAGCACAATTTTGACATGGAGACGTTTAATACGATAATTACGGTAGCTGATAACATTTAGTTATGATAATAAAATGGTAAAGGCAATTAATCTTGACAACAAATAAAATAATTACTCAGCCATTGAGCTTGACGGTTTTTTAGCTCTTCTCATTTCCTCCGATGGTTTTCCAATAGGTTTGCCAACTCTTTTATTACACCCAATTGTAAGAATCTTCTGAATTGCCAGAGTCATCAGAATTGCAAGAATCGTCATAGTTGTGAGACTTACAATAATCACTGGGGAAATAATTCATTATTAAATGAATAAAATAATTATATTAATGTATATTTGGCAATATATCTATATGGAATGATAATAAATACGGATAATATTGATAAAAGGAGGGGAAGCCGAGTGATGATTATCAAGTATAATATGAATAATAATACCCAATATTTTATATTTCCCATTTGATTCTGGCTGCGGAATAGGCGTATCACTGACACCCGTTGGGCTTGGGCTCGTTTTCTTACCTGGATCTTTGTTATCCAATCCGTTTCTTTTGCTCACGTTTACATAAAGTGAATTATTCTCTACTTTACTATTGTAATCGAAAGCAACATGATCACCACTTTCAATAAAATACAGCCATCCGTAAATGGAAGAATTGGTGCCGTCCGGCCATGGGTACCCTTAATAAACAATCAAATAATATCTAAATCAATAATTTCGAATTAAAAATATTAAAATTGGATTTAATATTATATATTTTCAATTATAATTAAATGTCATTACTTACTTCGGTTGAGTACTCCATGACGCTCATATGGAAACTTCCTCGGCTTCTCATTGCACCAAAATATTAAATTGGTCTTATCAATTTCTATCTTGGCATGCTTATTAATGCCACCTAGAATTGCTACAAATTATACAACATGAAATCATAACAAATTATTTCACATTTCGCTGGAAATTCATGTCCATTAAACGATACATTAATACCACCCGCTTCGCAGCTCCATATTAATTGGTTGATTCTTTTGTATAATAAAACAACCTCGGTAACATTGCAATTCTTATGCTCAATGATTAGAATGATCGAACTTATATTTCGATCTTTAAAGTTATTGATGGGAAATTTATATAGACCTGAATAATTGTCCCATTAAATCAAAATAATATTTTCAGAAATTATAATAATTAAATTCAAATATTATTTATATTAGACAACATTTTCGAGCTCCTTGTAAGGAAATATCTAATAAAATTGTGATGAGCCGAGATTTTTCGTTAAAAGGAGATCTCAACTAAGACAAATTTTCATTATGGTAGAATTTTTTTCAATGAAAAAATCAATTTAAGGTAATTTAGTAATATAATTACCCGAATCAATATAATCTATTGATATCATAAATATGATACCAAGTAAATAATTGAGAAACATCTGAAATAAAATATATATTAAAATAAATATTAAAAGCAAAATAAACTTTATCAAGTAAATTAAATTAAAAATAAATAAAATATTTAAAATTTATTTGATTTAAAACAATAAAAAATATTTTAAATTGATTTATTTATAACGATAATAAATTGTGCCACTAAGTTAGAGGCCTCTTAATTATCATCTGAAAATCAATTTATTAAGGTAATATTAATACAGAAATACAAATAAACTTTTAACGAAAATTATTAATCTATAAATTTTAATAAGATGAATCGTAACACGAAAAATCCTCTTTATTAGCACAATTCTGTAATTTTTAAATCAATATTAACACTTTTGTGTAAAAGATTCATGGCCATAGTAAGAATTTCCACATGCACATTAAAATCAATATTTCTAATTTCAAAATTTTGGCGAAAAACTTTACGTAAAAAAATCATTTTGTATATCGGACTCAACATCTATTGATAAAATTGTCGCCAACTGTTCCCTAAACACCTTCATATTTTACTTTTTACAATCCGTGTAACCATGGCGACAACCATAATAATAATGTACAACGTGACTGAAAATCAATGTGCATATGAGTTCCACTACTAGAACAACTCCTCGTTGCACCGTTACTTTTGGTTTCATGACTTCCGATAGAAGTTCTTATGTCGCTTTATCATGAAATATCAATTTCTTGGATTATTATTCCTTATTATTAAATGTTATTGAATGTTATTGAATGTTATTGAATGTTACTTTCAGAAATTTGAGCAGAGATCTAACCTTATTCCTCATTTTGATAATTTATTCTTAGATCTTCTACAATACTTGTTACTGGCTGAGTAAGTTTTCTTTGTGATTGGTTGGATAAAATATCGCGAGTATAGTCAACCTCTTGACGGCCTTATTCAAATCTATATAAATGTTAAATGAGCTGTAGCTGAAGATTTGAAAATGTGTGAAGCATTCCAATCATGAGAAATTGAAAATAGTTAATCATAATAAATATGAAATGTACAGTTATTTGAAAGCGATAAATCAGTCGATCAAGGAATTTTATATAATCATATTTTTATCATAGATCAACCAATATTTCAATGATACTCCTAATGGAAAAGGTAAAAACCATTCGTAACAGCTCATTTATTACTCTAAAAATTACTTTCGAGGAAGGATTTTTCAGATTTATTAATATTATTGCTTGAAAATATTCAAATATCGATACGACTGATCAATTGAAATTACCAACACAACTTCCAGAATTGAACTTTCTAACAGGATTTCAGCCTTTGAAAGTGCCTTATAAGATCTACGGTATACATTCATACAACAAACCGATAACGAGTGAAAACATTGATATCTATTCACATCTTTATGCAGGTCTCTTTGTCTTGGTGGGTGTAATCATGGTTATTTCCCCATTTTTTATTAATCACGTTACATATTATTTGTGTATTTATTATTCATGTCATTACGTTATACATGAAACCAACTTAGCAACAAACGAACATAGAAATTTGAATGAAATTCATGTAGGACTAAAAAACTGAGAGTAAAATTTAGTTTAATTGTCAGAGCTCAAAAGTTGAAAAAATGAAATTTTCTCTGCCACTCTGACATTAGGGTGTACATAATTATGAAAACTTAAAATTAACAACGCACAATTTCATGAGTGCTGCCAGATTTAAGTAATTTGTTTTAAATTATAATAGAATTTTTTTCTAAAATTATTTTATTTTCAGTACACTCTTCGCATTAAATGTTGTCGTGCTTTTTATTTATTGTTTAAAACAATCAAATTATTTATTAATTTTCTTTTTGTATTTCACTTTTTCTTTAGCGATTTTCATGGAAATTTTTTCATAATCCTTGTTTAATTATTTTTTTCTTAATTTCTGCAATTTTTGTCATAGGTTCTTCGTATGTAATCACGAGCCATAACATTCACTTTTTCTCCATTTTGCTTCCCAAAGTTTGGAGACTGGCTGATAAAAAATAACTTCCTTGATGGCATATTAATTTGGTTATGTGGCTTCGTATGTAAATTTTTTGTGTCCTGACCCTTCTAGAAATCTCTAATCAATTATTTTATACGTCTTCAAAATCTTATTGTCATCCGTTAACACTCCTCCTCTCCAAAATATTGATTTTGTCTTTTAATTTTTAATTGATTTTGATAATTTTTTATATTTTTATTCTATATACTTTGTATAACCTTAACCGTATTTAATAGTTTTAATAATTCTAAATTATTTTAAGTGACCAAATATAGATGAGTGTGAACATCGGTACAGAAAGAGAAGTCGAACAATTCGTAAAAGAAAATGGAAGCAAATCGGTAACAAAAATAATAATTTTAATAATTACACTTTAAGACATAAAAATGGAATAGCATGGCAATTATTGCATAAAATTGCACTAATTCAAAATACGAAAAAAAATTCACAGTTGGATGTGGAGAACTGATTGGAAGCTACCTAAAGACATTCCAATCCTGATTTAGAGTAATTACAAATTTAAAATATAACTTTTTCTAATTAGGCCGAAAGAAATAAACATGAAAGATGAACTCAAAATTTATGTCATGGATATACATTTATGTAGTAAAAGCTAATATTATTCAGAATATAAAATTAAAAATACTTGCATGCTAATCTTTTTTGACAGAAAGTTGCCCACATTTTACTCCAATTTGCTTCCCAAAGTTTGGAGACTGGCTGATAAAAAATAACTTCCTTGATGGCAGAAAGAGATGAATTGAGAACATAGAGGACCCCACCTTCTAGAAACATTAAAAATACAAACGAATTCATTTCAATATTATTCCATTGCATTAGATGAGACATGTGATATTAAAGATACTGCTCAACTTTTAATTTTTGTACTCGTAATTAATAATAAAAATGATGTGTCACACATCATGTGTGAGAGAACAACTACTGATTGAAGTGGAAAATTTAGAGGTTCATTACTACAGATGGTGTTTGTACTCATGTTAGTAAACAGTTCTAGAATCAAATGTTGTAGTTCGTTATATATTTCCTTGAATTATTCACCGACAAGCACTCTGCTCGAAAACTTTAAAATGGAGTTCTGTTATGAATGTGATAATATCTGTTATAAATTTTATAAAGAGATGTGGCTTGAATCATCATCTATTTCAACAATTTTTGCAGGAAACAGGAGAATAAATCGGCATGGTTAACTATTGCGAAGAGAGATGCAGGAAATGCACTTAAAAATGTTTATTCAATTAAAAAGAAACCTCGTTGGCAAACAAATTCCTCATGCTTTCGTGTTGTCATTCAGAGGCTGTTAGGCCACCTGCGTGCAAAATAATTTCCTGCTGTTCTGTAATCCAAAATAAAAATAACATTTTAATTAAAGTAAAAATCAAAATAACTACGAAATGACACACATCACATGCAATAGTTTATGAAAATAAGAGTTTATTAATCACAAAACAGAGAAGTTTAGGAAAGTTATAGTTTAGTACACACAAAGAATCGAAAGTTTAAATTTGCCGCCCTTTCAAATGGCCGACTGCGTGCAGCGCGCACGTTGCACACTCGCTTGGATCGCCATTGCTGTCATTTGTTACAACAGCAAACAAAAAAATATATGAAAGTGAATAATTTTCATAATAATGTTTGTAAGACTATAGATCAAAACAATATATAAGGTACACAATATTTATATTATGGATTTTTGCATTATTTTCCGAAATTAAAAGATTTTTTAGATTTATTTTTGACTTTTNTAGATTTTCCTTCATGCATCTCATCGTGAGAGGTGGAATGTCTCTGTCCCAAAGGACTCACAGGTCTTTAGTAACTAATTAATAAAACAAAAATGAGAAACAATAAAATTAATTTTAACAACTTTTCACATTTTTAATATTTTTATTGTCTTAATAATAATTAATTAGATTATCAAATGGATATCAAAAGCCAAGGAGGGACCAAGGCAGACATTCTTAGTGCCTTTCTTACTTTTAATTTTATTAGAAAGTCCCAAGCTATATTAACCACAACTTGATGTTTTAGCATATTATCAATTATTTTTTGATGATTCTCTGATCAATCACATTGTTACGGAAACAAATAGATTTGCGGAACAGCAGCCAGGATCAGCATCAAGATCATGGTCGCCAGTTACTGCTAAAGAATTACACGTTTTTTTCGGAATGAAAGTATTCCAAGGCATCGTGAACAAACCGGAGTAAGAATGTTCTGGACAACTTCAGAAGTGTTTGAAACACCCATCTTCTCGAAACTACTCCCTTACAGAAGATACTACGATATTCAAAAGAATTTGCATTTTTTCTAACAATGAAGACTACAATCCTGAAAGTCATCCACAGTTCAAACTAAACAAAATATGGCATGTCTTCGAGAGCATAAATAACAAATGTAGCTCATTATATATTCCCGAAAGGGACATTAGCATTGATGAAAGTTTAATGCTCTATAAAGGGCGTCTAAGTTGGGTGCAATATATTCCACTGAAAAGGGCTAGATTTGGAATCAAACTATATTGTCTATGCGAGTCAAAGTCGGGTTACTTATATTCCAGTATAATATATACAGGGAAAGGTACAAAAATAAATGATAAATACAAGGATTTACCTATGTCTTCCTAAGTTTTATTATCACTTATGGAACCACTGTTAGGAATGGGATATTGCCTAACAACGGACAATTTTTATATGTCACCTCAATTAGCAGACATACTTATCAAGGAGAAAACAGACACGTATGGAACCGTGTGTCTGAATCGTAAAGAAATTCCCGTGGAATTACAAAAGAAAAAGTTGAAGAAGGGAGAAATGATTGCGTTTCAAAGGGGCAAAGTTATGCTGCTAAAATGGCAAGAGAAGAACGCCGTGTGTCTTCTATCTACAGTCCATAATCCACAAATGGAGGCAACAGGAAAAAGAGATAGAGAGGGAAATGCCATTTCCAAACCGAAAGTCGTCATCGACTATAATGACACTATGGGAGGTGTAGATCGTCTGGATCAACACCTTCAGGACTATCCAACCACGAGAAAGCGGAAAAATACTACAAAAAATTTTACTAGATATTTCGGTGTAAAACGCATTTGTGTTGTACCGAAAAAATGGAGGCGAAAGTAACAATTTGGAATTTAGAAAAACCTTGATAGAACAGATAATTACAAAATATCATATCCACACTAAAAAATTTGGAAGACCTAGTACTCAACCTGGTCCATTGCGTCTCACTGAGAGGCACTTTCCCGAATTTGTTCCAGCAACGGAGAAAAAGACTAACCCATATAGATGTTGCGCTGTATGTTGCAGCAAAAAAGATGAGAAGGGAAAAAAATTCGAAAAGAGACAAGATATTTTTGCAGAAATTGCAATGTGGGATTATGTGCCGTGCCATGCTTCATGGTGTACCATACACAATTAAATTTTTAGGTTTATTTATTTTTTTTTTTTTCATGTGTACATATATATCAATAAAAATTTTTTGAACTACTTTTTTCTTCTATATAATTTTTTTTTAATATTTAACGAAAAAAAACATGTATTTAAAAAAATATACAATTTACTATTTCGCCCCGCCCCAGGTAAAGTACACTTGCTACGCCACTGAAAACAATTTTTTTTTAATTTAATTAGGTATATAAAAATTCGATAAGTTTTTGACACAAAATTCAAAATAAATGTGTACATTAACTGGTTAAGCATATCGAACCTATGACCTATAAGATGTTCTGCTTATATAAAACTATATCATATCTATTATAATGGCCCATAATAATAGGCATAATATTATGTACAAATATAATAATTATAATGCGAACTAGCATTCACAATTAGTGAACTGATAAATGTAGAGATATGAAACAAATAAATGTTTATTTGGTTTTTCCAAATGTATTTATTTTTTTTGTGAAAAATTTCATGAAAATCAAAATGAGTTTGGAATAATGTTTCTCTATTTCTCTGCAACTCAAGTGCGGTTTTATTCAATTGGCTTAGCACGTTTTGATTGGATAATTACAACAAATTGATTGGACAGTTTTGAAAGCTACAATGTAGTTTGTGTTTATTTACGTATATTATTTAAAAATTATTTAATATCTTTGGAAAATCCAAATTCAAAATAATATAAATATGATCAAATATTATATTATAATTTTCAAAGATTTTTTTCTATTTAAATGTCGAAAATATTTCCAATGAAATGTTTCATATATTTTTGTAAGGTTTTAAAAATTTATTATTATTATTATTATTATTATTATTATTATTATTATTATTATTATTATTATTAATATTATTATCATTATCAGATTTATCATTATATTTCCTTTCTATAAATTTCAGATTATATCCTTTCATTATGTGATATTTCACAATCAAAAGTGAAATATTTGCAAGTAAAAATCTCAAATAATTCAAGTAAAATATTCCCTGAAAATCTCCAATTCAAAGCCAATTTAACAGATGCAAAAGGCCTGCTATTATACGCAGTTGACCGAAACAAAAATCAGTTGATAATAAATATAAATGGAAATGAGTCTCCTTTAATTGTCCTTTCCTTCCGACAAAAGATTTTAAAAAAATCATTGACAGATTTCTGTGAGTTTCTACAATATTTAGTAATAATGTAAATCTTCATACCGACAGGTAAATGTAGGCAGGATTCTTGCCTTGAGGAGATTTTGGATTTCCAATTTCAAGTGAATAAGAGGAAATTGAAGGTGTACTGTAATGGACATGGAGATGATTTTGAATATCCGAATGGTGCCATTACAGTTAATAGAAGAATCAATTTAAGTATGAAAATATTTTATTTTACTAATTTCA
The DNA here is from genome assembly GCA_959609185.1 of Schmidtea polychroa. NCBI lineage: Eukaryota > Metazoa > Platyhelminthes > Tricladida > Dugesiidae > Schmidtea > Schmidtea polychroa. Next base: position 15,432 of record CAUHTR010004147.1, on the reverse strand, counting down.
TTGGTTGATAATAATTATGAATAATAATAATCAGAGTGAGAGAGAGAAATCCAGTGATAAACAATTGACGTCAATGTAGACTAATGTAGGTCAACTAGACTAATGTAGGTCAATGTCGATTGATTATATACTATTTTGCTGATGTTGCATAAAATGCATTTGTGAAAAGATTTCAATTGTTGCGTTTAATTGTCCGCATTAGTTCTTACTAAATGCGATTTTTGTGCAAATATAAATTGCCCAAGGAAATCTTAGTGATTCGGTAGAATATATTTTGCCCAAATTGTTTCTAACTTTTACCGTTATATATTAATGTGGAATATTACAATGATTCTTAGTAGGTAAAATTGTCACTGCTATCACCTTCCAGTACGCCCTCCCAGTGACTACTTACCAATTGATTATTTTTACGGTTTGAAAGAATGGTTTCAGAGTCGAAATTTCAGGTTATTGAAAAATAATAATAATATAAATAATAATAATAATAATAATAATAATAATAATAATAATAATAATATTAATTGCGTTATTAAAATATCGCGTTATAGGAGAGTTGACTGCATTAATAACAATGATAATACTAAAATGTATAATAATTAATTGATAATGAATATTTTTATTATCATTTACTTGTTTATTATTAATAATAATAATAATAATAATAATAATAATAATAATAATAATAATAATAATAATAATAATAATAATAATAATAATATAATTTAATAATGTTTGAAAATGATTGAAATTCTTGTTACTGTACTGTCGATTGTTGTAAACATTTATAAACTATTTTAAACAATTTTCAATAAAGCTGAACATTGACTTTTTGTATTTATTAAGATACTATTTATATATAATTATAATTTGTATAATTTATTAGAGTATCCAATCCCAATATTTGAAGAGAATATTTATGCTTATCTATTCTTCATCAACTATCCAAATAGAAATTTTTATTCAATTTCTGGTTGCATATCCCATGTAAAGTATAACAAGGAACCGTTAAATATTACAATATTTACTGAAACTGTAACCTATAATGCATTTGAATTTTGCACTGATATTTTGCCCATTATAACAAACACGGCCACAAGCATTTCAATACCAACTATTACTCATGAAACTCAAAATTTTATTAAGTTATTAAATGTTAGTTCATTATTATAATTAATTTAATAATATCAATTATTATTGTTATTATTATTATTATTATTAAATGATGATTGCTTGGTAGCAGCATTATTATTTAAAACAATAAAATGATAATTTAAGACTTTTGCTGCAAATAATGTATTTAATGAAAGAATTTTCGACTATAAGATAGTCCTTGTCAATCTCCTGGAATTTAGCAATGTTCTTCCCCAAAATACCTTTCAATCTTTCTTTTATTTCCTTTCTCTTAATTCTCATTGGTTGTAAATATAATGAATTGTTTTACTAAAAACTTTTAAAATTTTTACATTTAAAATTTCAAAATGATACAAACTAAAAATATTTAAATTTTTTACAGCTTCTATAATTAGCTTCTAGAAGCCTAATAAAATATTTGAAAATATTTTAAATAAAGCCTCCAATAACCACTTATATATGCTATTTAAATATTTCAATAAATGTGTCAATTTTGATTTTCAAACCCTATTTTTTTAAAATTTTTTTCTATATTATTCTAATTTATTCTAATTTATATTTTTAATTTATTCTATTTTTTTTTAATTTCTTTTTATATTGTCAGTTATTCTCAAAGTCAATGACAACAGATCAAATTCATGATTTCATTGATTTCTTCTTTAGTGTTGATCTTTGGCTGTCTGTTTATGATGAGAATTGCTTCTTTGAATCTGACATTTTTCTTTTGGATGTTTCCATTAGCTATGATTTCTATTGAAATATTTTTTAAGTAGTTTGGTGATATTCTCGATATTCATTTCCTTTATTAACAAGTTGCTTTCTTTTTAAGGGATTTTAATATTGCCTGTTCGTCTTTCGTTAGGTTTGAGAGATATGGTTTTCTTCTTTCCTTCTTAACTATCTCCATGATTTTGTGACAGACCATGTGACAGAGGCTATTAAATGTTTAGAAAAGAAATTAAGAGAAAGCAACTTGTTAATAAAGGAAATGAATATCGAGAATATCACCAAACTACTTACTTATCCTCGAGAACACCTATTTTACCTTTGAACAAAATATCTATAAACAAGTTAAAGGTCTGCCTATGGGTTCTAGCATATCAGGACTGCTAGCAATCATCTTTATGGATAACCTCGAACGACAGACACTGAGGACCATACAACCCATCGGTTTCTATGCAAGATATGTAGATTATATCTTCATCACGACCAAAAACAGAAAAGAAGCAGAGGAAATATTTATACATTCAATGCGGCTCATCAAGATATTAAGTTCGAAATCGAATATCCGGAAGAAGATGGATCCCTCAATTTATTGGATTTGAGAATCAAAATAGAAGAAAATACTCCAACATACGGGTTCTACAGAAAACCAGCTCACAAAGAAATATTTATGCACCAAAGATCAGCGCTTCCATACTTACAGAAAGTTCATGTCATAAGAAACGAGAAACGAAGAATAGCCAATCGATGCACGGAGAAAAACGAAAACTTTAAAGAGCAATCAAATTTCAATAAAATCCTACACCGAAACGGATACCAAGGTGAGGACATTGAAAGAATGAATTCTACCCCAAGAAGATCTAGGGAATTAACACAAAAGAATCAGAAATATTTCTATCTGAATATCCCATTCATCAGTGACATACTCGACTTCAAGATCCTGAAAGAACTTAAACGTACCGGTCTTCCAATTCGGATAGCACACAAATCTTGGACATTGAGAAGGGCTCTGGTAGGCAACATAAATAGAGAAAACAATTGCACAATGAAAAACTGCCAGACACCGAAAGATATGTGCTTTAGAAAAAACATCGTCTATTGCATCACGTGCAATGTATGCAAAGAAATCTACATTGGAAGTAAACTCAGGACATTGCACCAAAGAGTTAAAGAACATCTAGATCCTGGTGGAACATCCTCGTTGTGCAGACATCTCCGGCAGTGTCAGCCAACAGAGGAAAGAAAAAATATTTCAATAGAAATCATAGCTAATGGAAACATCCTAAAGAAAAATGTCAGATTCGAAGAAGCAATTCTCATCATAAACAGACAGCCAAAGATCAACACTAAAGAAGAAATCAATGAAATCATGAATTTGATCTGTTGTCATTGACTTTGAGAATAACTGACAATATAAAAAGAAATTAAAAAAAAATAGAATAAATTAAAAATATAAATTAGAATAAATTAGAATAATATAGAAAAAAATTTTAAAAAAATAGGGTTTGAAAATCAAAATTGACACATTTATTGAAATATTTAAATAGCATATATAAGTGGTTATTGGAGGCTTTATTTAAAATATTTTCAAATATTTTATTAGGCTTCTAGAAGCTAATTATAGAAGCTGTAAAAAATTTAAATATTTTTAGTTTGTATCATTTTGAAATTTTAAATGTAAAAATTTTAAAAGTTTTTAGTAAAACAATTCATTATATTTACAACCAATGAGAATTAAGAGAAAGGAAATAAAAGAAAGATTGAAAGGTATTTTGGGGAAGAACATTGCTAAATTCCAGGAGATTGACAAGGACTATCTTATAGTCGAAAATTCTTTCATTAAATACATTATTTGCAGCAAAAGGCTTAAATTATCATTTTATTGTATTATTATTATTATTATTATTATTATTATTATTATTATTATTATTATTATTATTATTATTATTATTATTATTATTATTATTATTATTATTATTATTATTATTATTATTATTATTATTATTATTATTATTATTATTATTATTATTATTATTATTATTATTATTATTATTTTTTATTATTATCATCATTATTTATATTATTATTTATATTATTCATATTTTCGAAATATTTTTTAGGTTTCTACATCAATGAAAACGGTTCAAAATAAACATTGGAATCTAAGTAGGAATTTCAATTTTAATTTTTTATAAAAATTATTAAATAATAAAAACTAAAAAGATATAAAAAAGATATAAATTATTTCAATAATTGAATAGAAAATATTTATAAGATTTCTTTTAATAAACTCATTTTTCCATTCTGTTTATCGCATGAAAAATAATTTTAAATTAATTAATTTTTATTAGTTATCAATTTAAACAGTAAGTGCTGTTTCCTGTTTCAAAATGTTTTTACAATAAAATAAAAACTAAAATATTAATTTATGAATTTATTAATGTATAAAACTTTGAAGAGTTGGACAAGATTTAAAAATAAATTTTTGAAATTTTGTGAAAATTAATAGATAAAAAAAAATGAATTTATGTATTAAGGCTAGTGTAAAACGATAATTGTGTTTCAGGCGTTCTATACATTAAAATAACAAGACCAACACAAATAAGTTTTATTTCCAATAGAGAAATTATTCAATTGTCAATAATTACATTTTCAGATTAATTTCACTTTTTATTACACTTGCCAATAATAGTTTGAACTAAGGACAGATTTCCCCATGCAAGCTCGGCTCAAACTATTTTATTTTCTATTGATATTATTTGTTACTAATGGTTGCAACATCGAGTACCCTTTCCAATCTTTAATACCAAGAATTTCTGTGACATTTTAGCAATGTTTGCTTTCAATTGAAAATGACAAATTAAAATTAATTTGCTTTCATTTATATAAAATCAACCTGCCATTTGTCAATATCGCCATTTTCCTCAATCTTGTTGAATATGTAGTGTAAATAAGGTTTCAATATCCTAATGACTTATCCTTATGGCTTATCATTAGGACTTATCATTAGGACTTATCGTTAGGACTTATCACATAGGACTTATCATTAGGAATTATCATTAGAAGTCAAAGTAACTGTATTAAACCTACTGAAAATTTACTAACCCAACAAACAGGAAACATTTATAAAATAAAAGACAATAACTATCAGTAAAATGTTTTTTATCAATATTTTGTTTTTATTTTCAATTTCCTTTATCTTTATTATGTTTATATTTTTATATTTACTTATCTCGGATTTTCGGCTTAACCTTTATAAACAAATATAACAAACTTATTAGAAATGTTGATAAAAATAATAAATTAATTAAAATTTTATTCCACATAAAAATAATGGGGCGTCCCTATTAAATATGTCATCTTTACCAACCATATTTAGCAATGGCCTCAAAGAATTATAACTCAAGTAAAATTATAAGTTAAAAATAAAAATAAAACATTAATTAATAATTTTAATTAAATATTTAATAATTTATATATTTTCATTTAGCAACAAATCTTTCGCTATTTGCTTTGGTGATCTCTGTACTAGGGTTAGTGAAACATTTATGAATACGATTTGATATAATTTAATTAATATTTAAATTAAAATAATTTATTTTTCACATTATTTCATTTGAAAGATTTCCTCCAATTTATATGTCAATTAATTTTCGTTAATTAATTAATTTTTATAAATAATTTAAATTGTGGTAATTATTTAGTTTAATTACGTGGAAAAGTCAACATCAGTCATACCAAAACACTGCTCAAGGGTAAGTGAAATTATAAAATACAATTGCATTTATTGCATAAATATTTGATTTAGGCCTTCGAACGTCTAGTGAATTAATCAAATATTGTCAAAAGGGACCCGTACGAAATCATGTTTTAGAAATTATGCTTTTTTTGTTTTTGCGATTATTTTTATTTCTATATTTTAATAAAATTTATTAATTGTCTTTTCATTTTCTCGCTTACTTGAGATGCCGGAATTATATGAATAATTAGAATGTAACTGCGAGAGTTGATTTGTTTTATACAAGCGAGATGGCTCGCATTGTTATTTTGCATAGAACGGAATAATATCATTTGAAATAATTTTTAAAAAGTAAATATTTAAATAAAGTAAATTAAATGGTTATAGCAACGGACCTTGAAACGAGATAGAAGGGAGTTGAGATTATGAATTCCAAAATGCTGCTTGAATAATGCAAAATGTAATTATAAAATGATTTATCAACCTAAAGGACAACTGAAGGTTTCAGTAACTATCAATTAAATAGATATAAAAAGTTATCCAAAACAATGAAAGTAAAACCTTTCCAAGTTTTTCAACGAGATATACTCAACAAATTGTAGAAAACAAACTATCAAATGTTAACATTAAAAGTAAGTTTGCATGAGTTTCATGAGCTTTCACTGACTCTTATTCAAATATACATAGCAAATGCTGAAATGAGCAATGATTTAACTTTTTAAATTTCAACAAAGATTTTGTGGAGACCGAAAACAAATGCATAATTAAGCTTAAATGGCACCAAAAGTGGATTTAAAGAAAGTCAATAAATATATAAAAAATCACTTTCTCCTAGATCAAATCATTTTCACATAAAGATACGAAGATTTTTTTTCGATTTCTGATATTATTCCATAAGGTATCTCTATTTTGAAAAAAACATCTTTATATTTACGATAAACCCTGTAATAATAAGTGATCATATTATCAGATGATGATGTCATTATAATCGGGCTAATAGGATTGAAGCCTTGAGGCGCCATTATTCGAAGAATATGTACTAAATTTAAAATTTTGAGGGTACTACCAAACTATTTAATTAATTTATAGTAATAATTTAATAACAGTTAAGATATAAAGTGAATCATTATTATCAGAAATAATGCTAATTATATTGACAATTGATGAGTTAATAATCACTGTCGAGCAGTAAAACATTTTAATTTTTTTTGGATTTTCCAAAATTATTTGGCAGCACAATTCATATTCCAATAGAAATCAATATTCAATCGCGAGCCAATCAGATTGCTTCTTGGTTTTACCATTTAAAAATTTAGAAACAAATAGAAATTTTCTTGGAAATCCAAAATCCAAAATCCAAATATATATTTATGAAAATTTCATTAAATTTTGATTTAACTTAAAATAAAATATTCCAATTTTATAATTTCATTATTTTTATGTAAGTTTTCTTAATTTTGCAATTTATATTATTATTATTATTATTATTATTATTATTATTATTATTATTATTATTATTATTATTATTATTATTATTATTATTATTATTATTATTATTATTATTATTATTGTATTTATTAAAATCTTGACTATGAATCAGTAAATATATCGATGTTTTTGATTTTTACGAATTTTCTATTAATTCACTATATTAATAGTATTAATAATAATAATAATAATAATAATAATAATAATAATAATAATAATAATAATAATAATAATAATAATAATAATAATAATAATAATAATAAAGTAATATGTTTATAATAATCAATGTTAAAATTTTTTGGTTTTTCCAAATTCCATATTCAATTTTCAGATATTATTTATAGCACAATTAATTTTTAAATAACCGCGATTATATAAAACAATTCAAATAGTAATTATATTAATTTTTCCAATTTTAAGTTTTGCACAGAAGTTTAAATAATTGAAAAATGAAAAAGAAAATGAAAACTGTATATTAATGTTGAAAAGGGTAAAAGAGGTTTTAGAGGTTGCTAATAACAACTTGTTATCTTGCGGAATAATTGAAAGTCTATTATAGGAGTATTCTTTTTGAAATCTCCATAACAAATGTTTTTAATGCAATCAAATTTAGCTAAATCAAAAATATTTCTTTTGAATATAAACTTCATAAAATAAAATCTTGCCATGAATCGCCGAGAAATCTGTTGAATGATTCCAAACTATTTAATACAATTCCCAAGTCATAGAAGATGTTTGGACAACACCCGATCAACTACAAAGCTAAATACTACTTAACAGGAAATTCCAATCTAGGAAAAAACCTAAAAATCATAATATTAGTTATAAATATATATTTAATGCTATCTGGTCGAGAGTCCCAAGATTCCGTTGTTTCTTATAAAATGTTGATGCTGATAGCATTTAGGTGCTCGGCAGTTAGATATCACCTGGTTTAACTCGATAATTTTCTATAATTAAAATAATCAATTAATTTTATAATATAAGAACAGACCAACTTACATATGTGTTGAAAATCTTGTTATGCTAGATAAAACTTTTAATAAACCAGTTTGTACGCGATAATAATGTCTATAATAATAGTTTGTGTTTTAAATCTTTATCTGTCATTGTTTCTTCAAAAATTTCAATTAAAAATGTTACTATTTAATGCATTATTTCTACATATATAAAGTTTACATGCATATTTTATTATAAACCGTCTTTCTCTACCCTTTACTCAATTTCTAAAGTAAATATTATTAATATAAATATTATAAGCTTTCTGATACCTAGTGCAAAAGAAAAGTGTCTACAGAGGTGAATATGATTTTTCATACGCCATGTTTACAAGTTTGCAGATATTTGTTCTGTGATTTAGCTAATTTGCATTGATGTGATTTCCAGTGTAGCAGGAAATATGCAATAGAGTTGAATCTGGAATATTGTATGCTTACCTAGCGCGAAGAGAAATCTTCGCATCTCCTGCATGTTTATCATGGTAAAAGCAACATCTTATACCATTTAACGTAAGATTTAATTCGTCTGTGAAAGTTTGATTCCTCAATAAAGAAACTCTGATAACGTTACTACTTATTACGACGAAAATGAATAAATTAGCTATTTCTTACCACCTCATGTTTAGTCTATGATTTTTATTTTTACTGCTTTTAGCGTGTGTACTTGGTATATTTTATGTGAGAGGATTTTCTGAGAATCCGGAGTGAAGAAGGTAATAAGTATAAAAGCAAATGAAAATTGAAAAATTTCATTCACACATTACTTCTATTACTTAACATCGACCATATTATAATGATATGGTCGATGTTAAGTAATAGAATAATATTATTATTCTAGGATATATGAATTTAGAATTTCATGATTGCAATTTTAAATAAAGTTGCTAGAAATAGGATCCAGTTAGGTTAAATAATTTGTAATTTCAGTGGAAAAGAGAATCGAGAAATTTTGTTCAAATATACTACAACTAAGCACCGAAAAAAATGTGTACCAGAAACGCGTAGGACGGTAGGAGATCAGGTATTAGAAACTCAAAGGCACATGGTTTAAGTCCGAATAGATAAAAAAGTGAAACAAAAAAACAAATCTAATATAAGCATATATACTCGAAATTAGATCGACCTGCGGGTTTATAAGCTAAAAAGTAGAAGATTACAGACCTACATCAATTGGCTCACTGGTGATATTAAGTTTGCACTTTTAATGATTCCTTCGCCTAATCAGAAGAAAGCGAACTATTTCATTCGAAGCCTGAAAAATATAAGTGAATCTAGCACCGACAATAGAATGAACTCATATCTCAGTAGACCCAGAAGATACTAACCTTAGTTTTCAAGCAAACCATACAAATTTAAATTCATTTGTGATAGGTATGCAGCGTCGGATTAACCTATAGGCAGACTAGGCACTGCCTAGGGGCCCGCAGTTTTGGGGGCCCCAAAATCGAAATCATCTAAGGGGCCACAAAAAAAATATTTTTTTAATGGATTTTTTATATACTAAAATATAAAAAAATTAAAATACAATATAAAATACATGTATTATATAAAGAATTAAAAAAACATTGTACGTATTTTTTTATTTAAGGAAATTTTCTAAAATATCAACAATTTGGGGCCCCAATAATTTTAAAAGTTGTTATAGTTGAAAAAATATTTTTTCTTTATTTCCGCAACCTCCAAGGGGGTTATAATTAGTGGAGTTTGTCGGTTGAAATTTGCGAAGGCGGGAATCGAATTGTTATTGTGTAGAAACATATTTTTTTGGAGTGTTGGTAAAAATTTTATACACAAAAGAAAAAAATTATTTCAAAGGAAATCGGCTTAAAAATAAAAAATTTAAAATAAAGCAATTTTAGGACGAAGTGAGGCTTTTTTTTAATTGATTAATTGTTAAGATCTAGGTATAGTATAAAAATATTAAAATTATTTAATCAATTTAATTAAAAAATACTTTAATTAAATTTAAGATAGAATGAAACGAAACTACGCAAGCGGAGCGTTTAAAAGGAAGAAAAAAGCAGAGAGAGAAGAAGAAATTAAGAAAATTCCTAAGCTAGATTATTTTTTCACTAAAGATTCTGCAACTGAAAGTGAATTTGTAGCACAAGAAGATCGGCACCAAAGCGACCAAATAGAGGTCTCTTCCAGTACTTCAAATCAACCTATTTTCACTGGAAGTTCAAATCAAGTTTTTAATTATTTCGAAAATAATTTGGAGCTGGTAGATAACATTAATAATGAAAATTTAGTGGAATCCCTGATTGAATCATCTCCAAATGCAAATCGTGAGAATGACGTAGGATTATGGAGAGAATTGTCTTCTGAAGACACTTTGTACTGGATTGAGAAGGGCCCTGAAAGTTGCCAACATTCAACAGAAAACTTTCATTCTTCCAAACAGCTCTATAATGACAATACTGTTCGATATTGCTCTAAGACTTTATTCTTTGATGAAAGAACAAATGGAGAAAAGTACACTCGCGAATGGCTTGTATATTCGCCTAAAATTGGAAATGTTTTTTGTTTTGTTTGCAAATTACTCACTGCTTCAAATTTCAATTTAGCAACCAATGGCCTGCGAGATTGGAAAAATGCTGGTTCCTCAATCAAAAGCCATCAAAACTCTTCTGAACATCGTAATGCTTTAGTTACATATTTAACTAGAAAAAGTAACTATTCTGTGTCGGATCAATTGCAAAAAGAAATACAACAAAAAAGGATTTACTGGAGAAAAGTCTTAGAACGAGTTGTAGCTGTTATTTGCACCATTGTTGAACGAAATTTACCATTTCGAGGATCAAATGAAATTTTTGGAATGGAAGGAAGTGGCAATTTCATTGGACTCTTGGAACTTATTGCAAAATTTGATCCATTTTTAGCAGAGCACATTAGAAAGTTTGGTAATCCAGGATCTGGAAAAACTTCTTCACTCTCTAAAACAATTTTTGAGGAATTGCTCGATCTGATGGCAAAAACAGTATTGAAGTCGATTTCTGATGACATCAAATAATCAAAATATTTTGGAATGTCTGTGGATTCCACCCCTGATATATCACACAAAGATCAATTGTCCATGATTATCAGATACGTTGATCAAATCAATTTTAAACCAATCGAGCGATTCTTAAACTTTATTGAGATAGAGAATCACACTGGAGAATATTTAGCTGACATTTCATTGGAATTTTTTGAAAAGGATATTGGGTTAAATTTTCAAGATTGCCGATCACAATCGTATGACAACGCTATGAATATGGCCGGAAAATACAAAGGAATGAGGGCAAAAGTTTTTGAAAAAAATGATAAAGCAATTTTTTTACCGTGCAGTGCTCATTCTTTGAATTTGGTTGGAAATTCAGGTGCGGACTGTTGCATAGAATCAATCAATTTTTTCGGATTAATTCAGGAAATTTACAATTTTTTTTCATCGTCTACTAAGAGATGGAACAAGTTAGTTGAATTTTCAAATAGAACGGTAAAATCGTTATCAAAGACTAGATGGAGTGCTCGTTCTGAGTCAGTTAAGGTCATTCACGAAAACTATGAAAATGTAATGGAAGCACTAAATGCCATCATTGAAGATGCAAATTTTGATGGAAACACTAGAAATGAAGCAAATAATTTATTGAATAAAATGGAGGAGTTTGAATTCGCACTTCTCGTTATATTTTGGGATCAGGTTCTAGAGAGAATGAATGCAGTTTCAAAAAATTTGCAAAGTCCTAAAGTCACATTAGACGTTTGTTCTTCGTTATATGCATCTCTAGCTTCATATATTACAAATTTGAAAAATAGCTTTGATGAAATTAAAATTGAAGCTGAAAAATTGTTACCAAACACTGACTACACTTTCAAGAGAAAGGGATTTAAAAAGAAATTTCCAAATGAAGATCAAACTACCACAGAACCAGAAATTAGTGCTAAAGAGAACTTTCTAAACAACGTCTTCATGAAAATTTTAGAAAACATCGAAAATAATTTGATTCAGCGCTCTGATTGTTACTTGGAAATTTCTAAAGTGTTTGGTTTTTTGACAAATATTGAATTGTCGCAAGAAGATTTGAAACAACATGTGAATAACGTTGTTGAAAAATATCCAGATGATATAGACCAGGGATGGCGAACCTATGGCACGCGTGCCCAAAGTGGCACGCAGATAAATTTTCGCTGGCACGTATAATATTTTTCATTTTCATACATATGTAATGTACTGACTAATCCAAATGCATTTTTGATATTGAAAAAATTGTGAACTTAATTCAAATTTAATGCATAAATTTTGTTATTTAAAAACGAACTTCCAGATTTCTGGCGCCTTTATTCATAACGTTAAAATATAATTATATTATTTGCGTATGTAGGTATAGGTATGTACATTGTATGGGTGGCAAATATTTTGCTATTAAAAGTAATGAAAATATTATTTAAATGCCATCAATGACTTCAATAATATGTTATAATATTACCTCTTATAATGAAGTATCGTAGTGGAGTAATTATTTATCACTAACAATACTACATACAGCGATTCAAAAAAAATACAATGTTATGCAATATGTATGCAATAATCCGTCTGAATTGACTCTAGAAACAGGAAGTGCAGCGTGTGAATGCGTAGAAAAGTGAACTAATAATGATCTTTTAGTTAACAGTAAGTAACGATAACGTATTAGTGGAAGCAAAAAGTTGCCAATTCCTTGTAATGAAAAGAACACCGGATAGCAAATACATTATCGTTTTCTTATCAATGGTTACATTTTAAAGTTGGTTGTGGAACCTCAAGACATTATTTAAATTATTGTTTTTCTTTACAGAGTACTTCATTGGACCTCATAGCAAGTTTTTATAACTATCCAAAGTCTACTAAGTCAAAAAATTTTTTTTCGGTCATTTTCACTCCACCCTAATGTACAAGTATGAACATGTAATTTTAAATATAAAAAAAATGTTAAAATGAATATAGTATGCTTTGGATTTTCAAATATATACATACATATATATATAAATATGAATATTTGCATTCTCGCCAAAATTGAAATTCACTAATTCTAATGCAGTTCAGTTAAAAACTTTGTAAGTACAATTGAAAATTGTTTTAATATTTGCATTCTCGCCAAAATTGAAATTCACTAATTCTAATTCAGTTCAGTTAAAAACTTTGTAAGTGCGATTCAAAATTGTGTTTTCTTATTTTAGTATTATTTTTTGCTAATAAAAAAAAATCTATTTATATTTTTAGAAGACAATTTTAATGATAAATAAATAATATGTTTCAACTTTAGAATGTCAGAAAATAAGAAAAGGAAAACAGAGGTCAGCTCTAACAGACCATTTCAAGATTGGTGGACTGATAAATATGGAATGATGAAAAGCAATAACAATGCCCTGTGTGCGTTGTGTGGAAATACAGTAGTGTGCAGAACATCCTCAGTAAAACGTCATTATGAAACTACTCATTCATTTCTTTTATCTAAAAGTGATTCAGAACAAAAAGAATATATTGCACGTGAAGTTAAAAATAAAAATTTCCAATCAAACTCATTCACTACATTTTTGAAACATACAAATTATTTAGTTGCTGCTAGTTTTGAGGTTTCCAAGACTATTGCTACTCATAGCAAACCATTTAGCGATGGAGATTATATTAAAGAAGCTTTCATTAAATGTGCACCACATTTATTTGAAGATTTTCAAAATAAAGAGCAGATACTTAAGCGCATTGAAGAATTAAGTATAAGTCGAAATACTGTTAAAGACAGGATATTAAAAATGCATAAAAATATTAATATTAAAAAAATAAATGATATACGTTCAGCAAAGCTATTTTCTATATGTCTTGATGAAAGTACCGACGTAACATCTTCAGCTCGCTTGTCCATAATTGCTCGTTATGCTAAAGGAGAAAAAATAGTTGAGGAATTGCTTTCACTAGTTTCCTTATCAGCAAAAACAACTGGGAAAGATATTAGTGATGCAGTTATAAAAACGTTTCAAATAGCTGAGATAGATACATCAACAATAGTGTCAATTACAACTGATGGAGCTCCCTCAATGATAGGACGGCAAGCTGGTTTTGTATCTCTTTTTCAAGAACACGTTGGGCATCCAATTATTAATTTTCATTGTATAATTCATCAAGAAGTTCTATGTGCGAAGTCTGGATTGGCAGCATTTGATGATATTCTAAGTATTGTTTCCAAAATAATAAATTTTATAGCAGCTCGAGCTTTGAATAAGCGGCAATTTTCATTGCTTCTACAAGAGGTAGGTTCAAATTATCATGGATTGTTAATGTATAATCACGTACGCTGGCTTAGTAGAGGATTTTGTGTTACACGTTTTGTAGAATGTTTTTGATGAAATTATCCTATTTCTTAATGATAAAAAAACCGAATTTCCTGAACTTTTTGATAATAACTGGATCACCAAATTATGTTTTTAACGGATATTTCCAACCATTTAAATGATTAAATATTAAATTGCAAGGTCCCGGAAAATCAATTGATGTAATGTTTCGATATTATTGAAGGTTTTGAGTCCAAATTAGTATATTTAAACGCGATATTGCCAACAATAATTTTAAGTATTTTCCTTTGTTGAAAGATCACCTTTCAAAAATTTTCTATTCAGGAGTCTATGAATTAATATAAATTTTTATAGCCAAGTTATAATTGACATACAAGACAATTTTGCTAATAGATTTCAAGATTTCAAAAAATTTCAACCATTAATTAACTTTATTAAATATCCAGACAAGTTTCATATGGAAACTGCTAAAATTGATCAATTAGACTGGTTACAGTTGGAGAATTTAGAAATGCAGTTGCAGAGTTTCAATCAAGTTCTATTTGAAGCTGAAATTTATAGAGTTAAGGCAAGAAATAGAGAAATAAATGAAAAAAAAAAGATTAAATGAAGAAGAATACGAAAACATGAATAATTGTTGTTGAAGACATGGTGTTCGCTCCCAGAAACATTTAATGCGATGAAGAAATTGTCTTTAGCTATTCTAACAATATTTTCATCAACTATAGCTGTGAAGTCTATTTTCGATTATGAATAATATAAAATCTGATGTACGAAACAGACTTACCGATGATGTGGGGATGGCTTGTATTTCATTAAAATTTGTCACAAAACTATGATCGCTGATATTGATGCATATATCGAGAAAATATTGGCAGCAACAAAAATGCTGCCTATTAAAAAACATGTCATCATTATTATAGAAATGAATCTATTATAATAATATTTTAAATCAGCGGACCGTATTTTTCATTTAATAAAAATAATTTGTACAGAACATTGGCACGCAATGGGTATTTTCATTTTTATAAAAATAATATTTAT
>CAUHTR010004146.1:0-39316 GCA_959609185.1 Schmidtea polychroa | reverse complement strand
TTTTAAAAGTATCCAAGGATAAAATTCTACTATTAGTACTTTTAGTTTATCTTGAAGTAATTTTAAGGAAAACCAAGATTTTTATCCAAGAATTAAAAATATAATGAATTATTGCGCACTAGAGTTATTCACATTTAAGATATTCCACTTTACAGGTATCAACATAGAAGAACTTCTCGAGAGTTCTTAATTAACAATTTATCGAGGAAAATCTTTTTAATTTAAAAATAATTTTTACGAATTTTTATGGAGGAAATTCTTAGATATTTACACTAAGAATTTTTTTATGCTTTTAAATCGAGAATTTAGTTTTTGGTTATTTTAGTGAGAAATCCTGTTCAAATCAACCATAAAAATTCTGAGACCACAATTCTTTGTACAAAATAGATTGAGACTTTAGTGAGCCTAAAAAACCCTGACTATAGTGTGTTTTCAAATTGCATAACCCTCGTTGCATCCTGCTGACTCTAAAGTTTTTTATTGAGATTTAAATTTATTTGCTAAAAGGCTGAGTTTAAAAAATTCCCTGACTGGTGTTAATTTCACATTGTCAATTTGGTACTTCCGTGTTATCTTACCCCCAAAAATTAAATTAAAAAAGAACACATATAATTATTATATTTATTTTCTAAATCACAGTTACAAACTCAGCAAATGTTTGTAAAGAGTTTGTAAATGGTCATCCAGGTGGCCAGAAAACCACAATGTCGTTGAGAATAGTGTCGAACACATCGGCACTGTTGCTTAGAACACGTTTGCGCCACATAAACTCACATAATCAAATAAATCACAGATAGCTTTAATAAATTCATGTTCAATAATGTTCAATAACGTCATCAATAATGTATTCTCTCATTTTTTATTTGTTATTTCAATTGTATTTTATAATTTAATTTTTTGGAGTAAGATAACACGGAAGTACCATCAATTTTAACAAAAAATTAAAAAAATGAAAATATTTTAATTTATACAAAAATTAAATCAAGACTTCATTTAAACAAATTTAATATTTTTAACATCTGCCTTCGCAGGGGATCGGTTTCCAAGTAAAATATTCAACAGGACATAAAAAATCGTTGTAATTTTCTACGTATATTTGGTCAAAAATGAATATTTTCTGTGTAAAACCATGGCAATTATTAAGATTATTTAATATTTATTTTCTATGTATATTAGTGAAATTCATAGTCAATGATTTTGTAGAAAAACAAAGAATTTTTAATCTCGATGTTGGAAAATTAAAACCCAAAGTTTATTCATATTTTCCTTTGTTTTTTCAGACGAAATAAACAATAACCATGAAAACAAAGTATTTTGTAATTCATAGAAATTGATAAAAAATCATTTTTGTTAAAAAATAATTAATTTAAATTTTTTATATTTTTAAAAAAATTAATGATATATCTGTATAAACAAAACCTAAGATAGATTTAAAGATAATCTTAAAATTGTTAACAGTATAAAATTATTTATATTAATTATAATGACAAATTATTAAAACATATTAATAACATATAAATTTAATATTTATAAAATTAATTTTTTGAAATTTTCAATTGATTGGGGATTTTTTCGAATCCAATTTCTTGTTTCAAATTGAATAGATTTTTCCATTGAACATGGTACATAACAAGGAGGCAGTTCGTTGAATATTGGTCCTTCTGAGGGGCTGTTCAGAGCCTGTCCACTAATAATTTGTGAATTGCTTATATTTGTACAAAATAATTCTATTTCTCTTTTTCTTTCAGCTATTTTTTCTTTTTCATTGGAATTCAAAGAAGAAATTGTCATATTGAAGTCTTTATTTGTTTTACTAGACTTTATAAATCTCTCTTTTCTGAAATTTAAATATTTTGTCTTGTTAATGGATATAATTATTATGATTATTATTAAAATTATGTGGTGAATAGTTGTTAAGCCGAAATTATGATATATAATTTATTTTTATTACGACATTGGATAAAATTTTTTTCCTATTTAAAAAAAATGTGAACTAAAATTTTAAGTAAAATAACCGAAATTTTAAAAGAAAATACAAACTGCTTAAAGATGAACAAAAAAATAAATGATTTTAATTATAATTTCAGATACAGTTTAGAACAGTCAAGATGTAAAAGTCTGTATTGTGTGACCAAAGACGCTTGCAGTCTAGCATCTAGAACTCAAAGCCTTTTCTGTTGGCTAATTAAGACCGCTTGTCTTAATCCACTTAGTTGTGAAGAGCATTCCTTCGAGTTAATGGTCTGGTTTTCAGGTAACAGTTCATAATAAACCACCAAAATCCACCAAATGTATGGTATCACATTCTTTGGATGTAAACTGACTTTGGTGCTGGTTAAAAGGGTGTTGCCGAGTTTATAGCATCATTTCATACGCTTACGAAATGGAAAGAAATATTTGAAGATGTTTTAATTTAAACAAGATTGAAAAATTCTGATGCACATACCTACAAAATTAAAAGAAGTTTATTAAACACCATCTTGAGAAAAATATTTTAAGAACTTTACTTAACACTAGTAAAATATTCGGGTTAGTAAGGTTCTTTCTGTTTAAATTTTTGAAAGTTTATCTGTAATTTTTTAGTTTCAATTTTCAACAATTAAAAATAATAACTTTTTAAAATTACACGCAACGCCACCCATACAAATTGAGCGAGTGTCCGCGTTTGACTTTGTACTTATTTAACTAATTAATATCAAGCGTTGATCGTGAAATAAAATATCATTAGATTTTGTTTTTGCTAGAAATTTCTCAGCCTCTAATGTACGGTCGTACAAATAATTTTGGGCGTTTAAATGGTTAAGTATCCCATAACTACTATTCCATATAATCCTGTACTATTCTACAATGTTAAACCAAGGGTACTTGTGAAAGTTGAATTTAGATGTTGATGCATCGGGAGAGTAAAATGTCAAGAGGAAACACTGCAATCATACACATTCTAAATACTGTCTTTCTCAAAGTGGGCGATGACGCCCCTTGTGGGCGTTTGAGGCATAGAGGGTGCGTTAAAGGGCCCAGAAAAAAATGGGGGGGGCGTTGACGTGAGTTAAGAGGGTGATGGTAGATTTGTAATTTCATTTACTTTATATTTTAAATTTCACTAAAATTAAAACCTGCCTACTACACAATAACAAATAATTAATTTATATTCCTACCCTGTCTGATGGTATAAAAACTTAAAATACTTAACATAGATTTCGTAGGATAGCCCGCACGCCGTACGCAATCAAGATGTAACAAGTTTCTGTTAAATAACGCTATTGGAGCAATCCGGTAGCAATCGGCTGGTTCATCGATACTTGTCCTAACTTGCTCAGTACGATTGAGCGTCGAAAGAGATAAACGAGTTTGTGTTTTTTTGTCTTATTCCTGTCGGTACTTGCTGTATTTAAATCCCACATAAAAGCTCTTAATTTTTCTTATATTTTCATTAGTGGTTTCGCGCACTATCTTTAAACAAGTATTTAAGTTCAACACTTTATTTACATATTTTTGAAAACAAACCATATCGGAAGCAAAAAAGAAGAAACGGCAATACAGTGCAGAATATATTAAATATGGATTCATAGGAAATTCGATAAACCCATCTTTGCCTTTGTGTCTTCTTTGTTCATAAACATTTCAAACGAAGCGATGAAGCCTTCAAGACTTCAAGATCATTTGAATAAAATGCATCCAAATAAGAAGGACAAAAATGTAGCCTACTTTAAGATCTTGAAAAGAAGCATAATGTTCAGCCAAGTGTATTGAAACTTTTTTCGATGTCTGCTAAGCAAAACGATGACGGACTTCGAGCTTCATACAATATCTCTCTGTTAATTACTCAAACAGGTAAACCACACACCATCGGAGAAACGTTAATTTTTCCGGCTATAAAAGAAGTTATAACTACTATGCTCCATAAATCATCTGAAGACTAGTCAATTTTCAATTCAGTTGGATGATTCCACTTTACCAACTAATAAAGCATTGTTGTTATCTTACGTGAGGTTTATTAAAGATGAAAAAATATGTCAAGAACCTTTATTTTCTAGAAATTTGGAGACAGACACAAAAGGAGAAACCGTATTTAAAACACAGGAAAAGTTTTGTGATGAAAAAGAAATTCTAGAGAATATTATATCAGCTGCTACAGGTGGTGCTCCAGCTATGACCGGGTGTCAAAAAGGCTTCATATCGTACTTAAAAAACAAAATTCCTGATGTGCTTGCTGTACATTGCGTTATACATCGACAGCATTTAGTTGCTAGAAATTTAAGTGAACGACTGTTTCAATCATTGCAACATGTCATCAGAGCAGTCAAAAAAATCTGAAACAACTCTTTAAATGACAGACTATTTAATCAGCTTTGTGTTGCTAATGGTGAAGATTTCAACAGATTGATCAAAAAGGAATTTGTCTAACTCGTTTTTACAATCTGTTTGACTCTGTCATAGAGTTCTTGGAAAACAAAGACACAGAATTGTGTGAAAACCTCATCACATCAAAGAATGATATCGCATACCTGGCAGACATTTATACATTGCTTAATGATATGAATCTCCAACTTCAAGGCGATGACTTGAACTTAATAAAAACAAAACATGTCGTTGCTGCTTTCGTAGCCAAGCTGCTCTTACATAAGAAGAATATCGGTAGACGCGAGTTCCATAATTTTCCCAATTTATCAGTATCCTGCAACAACAACAACTTGCTCGTATACTACCAACATTTAGAAAATCTTCACAGTGATTTCATTGAAAGATTCCAGGACATTTTGAAATTGGAAATACCAAACTGGGTGTTAGATCCTTTTTTAAATGTCAACATTGCAATATCACCCCAGCTGGAAGGAGAACTTATAGAGTTGACAACGAACGAGGAAATAAAAGTTAAATTCAAACATGGCTACCAACAATTTTGTCTACAAAAGTCAATTCCGCAGTTGTACCCTGGATTGTGGTCGATCGTTCAACGATTTTTGATACCATTCCCATCGTCATATTTGTGTGAACGTAGATTTAGCGCTGTGACAACGCTGCTTACTAAAAAGAGAAATCATTTGGAAGTTACCAAACGCGGCGACTTACGACTGTTTTTAAGTAAAATCGAACTTGATATCAACAAACTTGATAAAAATCATCAAATTCATCAATCTCATTAGATTAGTTTAAAAAATAAAACTGATTATAGTAGATAGTTATGTGCACTCTAGATCCATGTGCACTCTAGATCCAGATACCCCCCCCACCCTATTTTTTTTTTTAATTTTTAAAAGACCCCCCCCCATAATTTTTTTTTAAATTTTTTTAAAATACCCCCCCCCACATAATTTTTTTTTTAAATTGAAATTTTTGTTTTAATTATCGATTACGTAATAATTTTATTTTTTGTTTTAATCATCGATTACATAATAATTAAAAAAATTTAAACATCGAGTACGTCATTGATTTTAATTTTTTATAAGACTTTTTTATGTCATTATACTTGAAATTTAATTCTCTGTTAAATGAGACTATGATGTAATCAAAATTCTGAAATTTCATTTTTAGTACACGATTTTTAAATTTACACATCTTTTTAAACAAATTGAGATATTTTCACTCAAACAATATATAGATAGAATTTTAATCTCTATAAAATGACATCAATATTTACTTCAAATTCATAATCATAACACCTTAAACAATGTATTTTTCAGCCAACTTTTACATACACACATATTTTCAACTTTTAAAAAAAAATACAAATTAATCATCTATACTTAACTCATAGTAAATAATTATATTAAAAGACATATTAAAAGATGTATTAAAAACTAAACATTTATTAAAATCCCAGAGAAATTCGATCACTAACTAATTTCCAAATCGGTGATATGACATCTTTCTCATCTATTTTATATCCCTGTATTGACATATTTACAAACCAGCTATCCTCATCTTTATATTCAATTTTATATAACAAAGACATATTACATAACAAAGACAAACCTGACTCATCATACTTTTTAAATATATTACGTTGCGGTATTTTAAAATTTAAATATATTTTAAAAACTTATTTTGACGCTAAAGTTGACAAAATAAAATTATTGCACATACTTTGTATTATCATATATAGTCTATCAGACAAGATATTCTGTTCCTCTAAGGGTAATGGTCACAAAGGTACTGCTAAAACTTTAACATATTAATACACACAATGTATAAAAAATCTTATTAGTGTCCACGCATGCAACAAGTTATTATTATTATTATTATTATTATTATTATTATTATTATTATTATTATTATTATTATTATTATTATTATTATTTTCAAAGTATTATAATTATATATAGTCCGAGTCTATCCGACAAGATATTCTGTCCCCCTATGGGTAATGGTCACAAAAGTAAAGGTCACAAAGATAATGGTCACAAAAGTAAAGGTCACAAAGGTAAAGGTCACAAATGTACTGCTAAAAATATTCAAGACAAAACTTTAACAAAGAAATTCTAAATATTATACTTTAAATATACACTAAAATTTATTAACACATTGGGTAATGGTCGCAAAGGTAAAGGTTACTAATGTACTGCTCGCAAAGGTACTACTCACATTCAACATGTCGTAAATTATTTTAAAATACAATTTCAAAGTATTATTATTATTTATTATTAAAATTAAAATTATTATTAAATTCTGACCAACTTAAATCAATGAAGGGGTAGGACAAAAATATATTACGTTGCGGTATTTTAAAATTTAAATATATTTAAAAAAAAACTTATTTTGACACTAAAGTTGACTTATTTAACAAAGATATAATTATTGCACATGCTTTGCATAAATATTATTATTATTTTTTGAATTTTCAATATTTTCTTTCAAAGTATTAACACTCGCGGGAGTTATTATTATTATTATTATTGAAAAAGCTAAAATATTTTTTACACACACATACACAACCCATTAAACTTTATTATTATTATTATTATTGAAAAAAAAAACTAAAATATTATTTACACACATATACAACCCATTAACAATTATTATTATTATCAATATTAGTGAAAACCTAAAATAATTTTTACACACTAAGTTATGGGGTAGAGAATTATTATATGTTTGCAGTATTCTGTGTTTGCCTCTACAGGAAGTTGTCAATAAGGAGCGATAATTTACAATTTTATACATACATTCTATATACACATACCTTGTTTAACATGGGTGTATATACTCCTAGTCTATCCGACAAGATATTCTGTCCCCCTATGGGTATTGCTAGCAAGGGTACTACTCACATTCAACATGTCGCAAGGGTATATTAATTAGGGTTAGTAAATAAAACTTATCACACATACTATTTTTAATAATTATTTAAACGATAAAAATCAAGACAAGAGAGGACAAGGTAAAGTTTATGCATTTAGTATTGCCAGGCCTAATGAGCAGTGACCAAATATCTGTGCCTGAAAGACACGGTGGATATTTGTTCGCGTCCACAAGGGTCGTCTGTGCCTCCCCCAAGTGGGGTCAGAAGAACCTGGGCATTATAGTTTTCCGTACGGAACATTACGCCTAGCATGGGTAGTCAACTACCAGCACATTCGAAACGTATAAAAATACATTACAAAATACATGCGTCATTGGCACTATAACCAAATTAATTAATGTTTTCAATAACAACAATATATATTTACAGAGGCCTCCCACTAGTTGGATTACAACCGCCCACCACGACGATCAGCTTGCAAATATATATTAATTAAGGGATAAAGAAGGCCCACCCAACCCTATTATATTTAATTTACAAAATAATGTTTTTAAAGGGCTTCTCCGTCAGTTTTCTCACTCTTCTGAATTTTCTCTGGAATTTGTCGGTAATCTAGCATTATTATTATTATTTAAATTATTATTATTATAAATATTATAATTATTATTTATTATTTTTAAGATTTTATTCTGAGAGCAAATTCTAATAATATCAACAAATTTGTATTTATTTTAGTTACTATTATCAATTACTTAGTTGGCGAAGTCCTAAACAAAGAACTCTATTGAACCATCTAATAAAAAAGAATATGATCATCCTTTAAATTAATTAATAAAATATTTTTATTATGATAAAGAAATAAACCTAGTTCTTTGCGAATTTCATTTATATATCCACAGGTAATGTCAGTAAGTTGGATTCATCTATAAATTTATATCACATTTATTATTTAAAGTTAAACTACCCACTGAGAATGACTGAGATAAAGTTTCGCAAACAATAAACTGTAGTTCTCTGGATAGAAACGAAAGAATTTTCAAAAAATACACTAAAATTTTATCATAAATAGTATTGAATAAATAATTTTGAAATTCTGTTCTAAAATAGAGTTATAAAATTATTATATATACAAATTAACTTTACTTTGAATTTAAAAAACTAACTATAAAATTTGCTTTTATATTTAAACAAAGTTTTAAACAAGTTATAATCAAATTATTTTTCGTAAAAAATGATTATATAAAGATTAAATATTATTACTTGAAAATACTTTTATTTGTTATAGGAAATTTAGTTTTCTTACATAAATTATTACCAAAAATTTAATATCTTTATAAAAATATTTAAGCATAAGTAAATAACATTAATTAAATTAATCTAACAACCAAGTACTTACAACTAGACACTAACAACTAGTTACCGTTTACATAGTACAAGATATCAACAACAATAATAACAACAACAACGACAACTGGATACATACAACTAGATGCCAACAACCTGTTATCAACTATGTATTACAAATGGCTACCAAGTACTAACAACTATCTACTAACAACCAGATACTAACAACCAAGTACTTACAACTAGACACTAACAACTAGACACTAACAACTAGTTACCGTTTACATAGTACAAGATATCAACAACAATAACAACAACAACAACAACTGGATACATACAACTAGATACCAACAACCTGTTACCGAATAGGTATTAACAACTATCTACTAAGTACCAACCTAAATTCAATCACCCCCCCCCCCCCCAAGTATTTTCAACTACTCATTAACAACTACCAAGTACTAAGCACTTACAACTAGGTGTTAACAAATAGATTTAAAAGAAACTTGTTCTTCATTGAAAAAAATGATAATCATTGAATGAAAATAATAATAATGCAACTGATTGACTGAATTCAAGGTACCAGTACTTGTAAGATTCCAAATAACTAGGTAAAAATTGATGAAATTATTGTAAAAATAACATGTAAAACATTTAAATTATTCAAAACCTAGTAAATAAATACCATAAAAAGTCAATTAATGGACAAGAAAGAACTTGAAATTATAGTCATTGATAATCCAGTAAATATTTATCTTAAATACTAATCATTCAAGTTATTAATAAAGTAATTTTAATGATTTCAAATTGATTGACTGATTGCTCAAATTATTCAGAAAATTCAGTATAAATTCATTACAAATTATCAAAGTCGTCAATCTAGACTAAAAATATCTAAATAATTATCATTAATTTCCAAAGGAAACTGATATAAGTCCACTAATGATAACATCTAATAAACCAGTAAATTCATTTATATGACAATATTTAACATTCTTTTTATATCCAAGTGAATTCTCCACTAAAATCATCTAAAAAGCCTCAAATTTCCTTAAAATATCTATCCATCTTTAAAGATTAATATTTTATCGATAAGTATCTGTAAAAGATAATATCTAACTAATACGATTTATTAAAATCCATTTAAATGACTATAAGGCTAACTCCTTTAACTTTGATTATCTAAAGATTACAAATATTTCACTATAAAACATCTAAAATCAAGTAAATTAAATTGGTCATTAACCTCAAATAATTTATAAAATCATTTGATAAAACCAGTTATAATTATAAAGAATTAAATTTTTGTTCTATCACTCTACTCGAAATTTAAAATAAATATTACTGTACTTTTAACTGAATATATCCCCCTTAGAATATTCCCACATAACCGATCCCTCACCAAATAATTCTACCCCATATTTATATCCAACCGAATATATATATCCAAAGATTCATGAAATTCCACCCACTTGAAATCAATTCTTTAAAAACCCTTAGAAAATGTGAAAAATCTTCAAAAATATGAATTTTCATTAATTGTTATCGCCACCCAACATACATCTATGAAATATTGTAATATCTAAATAGATATATAATAAGAGCATCCCTGATCAAAATTTAATAAAATCAATATTTTCTACAAATCAACAACATATTTCACCTCATCTACCATCAAATACCTAATTAGAGATTATATTTTCTCATTGATTGAAGAAAACTTTGATAAAATTATTCTGAGGTGCTAAGAATCTTCATTGAAATAGAATTATTAGTGGGAAAATAAACTGATTGATCAAATTATTCATCGATTAATTGAACTATATGATAAATTATCCAATAATATATTAAAAGAATTGGTTATTATTTCAAAGTCAAATACAATTTCATGGTTTGACATGTGACAATTTAGGTAAGAAATAATCCTTATATTAATAATGTGAACAATCAACAGCCGCTGATTTACAATATTTATTTTTACACTAATAATCATCGAATGATTTATTTTCACCCCACAAATATTTCTTCTGTAAAATTGAACTAAATACTCAAGTGATGTTTTAGTAAAATATTTTTTAAATAAATACTCCAATCTTATACGTCAACTTTTCATTAAAAACATTTCAATACCACTTGTCAGTGTATTTTCGTTTAGCAATTATACCAGTAGACATTAATTCTATATCAATTAAGATTTCCATCTTTTATATAGTTCAATGAATCGATGAATAATTTGATCAATCAGTTTATTTTCCCACTAATAATTCTATTTCAATGAAGATTCTTAGCACCTCAGAATAATTTTATCAAAGTTTTCTTCAATCAATGAGAAAATATAATCTCTAATTAGGTATTTGATGGTAGATGAGGTGAAATATGTTGTTGATTTGTAGAAAATATTGATTTTATTAAATTTTGATCAGGGATGCTCTTATTATATATCTATTTAGATATTACAATATTTCATAGATGTATGTTGGGTGGCGATAACAATTAATGAAAATTCATATTTTTGAAGATTTTTCACATTTTCTAAGGGTTTTTAAAGAATTGATTTCAAGTGGGTGGAATTTCATGAATCTTTGGATATATATATTCGGTTGGATATAAATATGGGGTAGAATTATTTGGTGAGGGATCGGTTATGTGGGAATATTCTAAGGGGGATATATTCAGTTAAAAGTACAGTAATATTTATTTTAAATTTCGAGTAGAGTGATAGAACAAAAATTTAATTCTTTATAATTATAACTGGTTTTATCAAATGATTTTATAAATTATTTGAGGTTAATGACCAATTTAATTTACTTGATTTTAGATGTTTTATAGTGAAATATTTGTAATCTTTAGATAATCAAAGTTAAAGGAGTTAGCCTTATAGTCATTTAAATGGATTTTAATAAATCGTATTAGTTAGATATTATCTTTTACAGATACTTATCGATAAAATATTAATCTTTAAAGATGGATAGATATTTTAAGGAAATTTGAGGCTTTTTAGATGATTTTAGTGGAGAATTCACTTGGATATAAAAAGAATGTTAAATATTGTCATATAAATGAATTTACTGGTTTATTAGATGTTATCATTAGTGGACTTATATCAGTTTCCTTTGGAAATTAATGATAATTATTTAGATATTTTTAGTCTAGATTGACGACTTTGATAATTTGTAATGAATTTATACTGAATTTTCTGAATAATTTGAGCAATCAGTCAATCAATTTGAAATCATTAAAATTACTTTATTAATAACTTGAATGATTAGTATTTAAGATAAATATTTACTGGATTATCAATGACTATAATTTCAAGTTCTTTCTTGTCCATTAATTGACTTTTTATGGTATTTATTTACTAGGTTTTGAATAATTTAAATGTTTTACATGTTATTTTTACAATAATTTCATCAATTTTTACCTAGTTATTTGGAATCTTACAAGTACTGGTACCTTGAATTCAGTCAATCAGTTGCATTATTATTATTTTCATTCAATGATTATCATTTTTTTCAATGAAGAACAAGTTTCTTTTAAATCTATTTGTTAACACCTAGTTGTAAGTGCTTAGTACTTGGTAGTTGTTAATGAGTAGTTGAAAATACTTGGGGGGTGATTGAATTTAGGTTGGTACTTAGTAGATAGTTGTTAATACCTATTCGGTAACAGGTTGTTGGTATCTAGTTGTATGTATCCAGTTGTTGTTGTTGTTGTTATTGTTGTTGATATCTTGTACTATGTAAACGGTAACTAGTTGTTAGTGTCTAGTTGTTAGTGTCTAGTTGTAAGTACTTGGTTGTTAGTATCTGGTTGTTAGTAGATAGTTGTTAGTACTTGGTAGCCATTTGTAATACATAGTTGATAACAGGTTGTTGGCATCTAGTTGTATGTATCCAGTTGTCGTTGTTGTTGTTATTATTGTTGTTGATATCTTGTACTATGTAAACGGTAACTAGTTGTTAGTGTCTAGTTGTAAGTACTTGGTTGTTAGATTAATTTAATTAATGTTATTTACTTATGCTTAAATATTTTTATAAAGATATTAAATTTTTGGTAATAATTTATGTAAGAAAACTAAATTTCCTATAACAAATAAAAGTATTTTCAAGTAATAATATTTAATCTTTATATAATCATTTTTTACGAAAAATAATTTGATTATAACTTGTTTAAAACTTTGTTTAAATATAAAAGCAAATTTTATAGTTAGTTTTTTAAATTCAAAGTAAAGTTAATTTGTATATATAATAATTTTATAACTCTATTTTAGAACAGAATTTCAAAATTATTTATTCAATACTATTTATGATAAAATTTTAGTGTATTTTTTGAAAATTCTTTCGTTTCTATCCAGAGAACTACAGTTTATTGTTTGCGAAACTTTATCTCAGTCATTCTCAGTGGGTAGTTTAACTTTAAATAATAAATGTGATATAAATTTATAGATGAATCCAACTTACTGACATTACCTGTGGATATATAAATGAAATTCGCAAAGAACTAGGTTTATTTCTTTATCATAATAAAAATATTTTATTAATTAATTTAAAGGATGATCATATTCTTTTTTATTAGATGGTTCAATAGAGTTCTTTGTTTAGGACTTCGCCAACTAAGTAATTGATAATAGTAACTAAAATAAATACAAATTTGTTGATATTATTAGAATTTGCTCTCAGAATAAAATCTTAAAAATAATAAATAATAATTATAATATTTATAATAATAATAATTTAAATAATAATAATAATGCTAGATTACCGACAAATTCCAGAGAAAATTCAGAAGAGTGAGAAAACTGACGGAGAAGCCCTTTAAAAACATTATTTTGTAAATTAAATATAATAGGGTTGGGTGGGCCTTCTTTATCCCTTAATTAATATATATTTGCAAGCTGATCGTCGTGGTGGGCGGTTGTAATCCAACTAGTGGGAGGCCTCTGTAAATATATATTGTTGTTATTGAAAACATTAATTAATTTGGTTATAGTGCCAATGACGCATGTATTTTGTAATGTATTTTTATACGTTTCGAATGTGCTGGTAGTTGACTACCCATGCTAGGCGTAATGTTCCGTACGGAAAACTATAATGCCCAGGTTCTTCTGACCCCACTTGGGGGAGGCACAGACGACCCTTGTGGACGCGAACAAATATCCACCGTGTCTTTCAGGCACAGATATTTGGTCACTGCTCATTAGGCCTGGCAATACTAAATGCATAAACTTTACCTTGTCCTCTCTTGTCTTGATTTTTATCGTTTAAATAATTATTAAAAATAGTATGTGTGATAAGTTTTATTTACTAACCCTAATTAATATACCCTTGCGACATGTTGAATGTGAGTAGTACCCTTGCTAGCAATACCCATAGGGGGACAGAATATCTTGTCGGATAGACTAGGAGTATATACACCCATGTTAAACAAGGTATGTGTATATAGAATGTATGTATAAAATTGTAAATTATCGCTCCTTATTGACAACTTCCTGTAGAGGCAAACACAGAATACTGCAAACATATAATAATTCTCTACCCCATAACTTAGTGTGTAAAAATTATTTTAGGTTTTCACTAATATTGATAATAATAATAATTGTTAATGGGTTGTATATGTGTGTAAATAATATTTTAGTTTTTTTTTTCAATAATAATAATAATAATAAAGTTTAATGGGTTGTGTATGTGTGTGTAAAAAATATTTTAGCTTTTTCAATAATAATAATAATAATAACTCCCGCGAGTGTTAATACTTTGAAAGAAAATATTGAAAATTCAAAAAATAATAATAATATTTATGCAAAGCATGTGCAATAATTATATCTTTGTTAAATAAGTCAACTTTAGTGTCAAAATAAGTTTTTTAAAATATATTTAAATTTTAAAATACCGCAACGTAATATATTTTTGTCCTACCCCTTCATTGATTTAAGTTGGTCAGAATTTAATAATAATTTTAATTTTAATAATAAATAATAATAATACTTTGAAATTGTATTTTAAAATAATTTACGACATGTTGAATGTGAGTAGTACCTTTGCGAGCAGTACATTAGTAACCTTTACCTTTGCGACCATTACCCAATGTGTTAATAAATTTTAGTGTATATTTAAAGTATAATATTTAGAATTTCTTTGTTAAAGTTTTGTCTTGAATATTTTTAGCAGTACATTTGTGACCTTTACCTTTGTGACCTTTACTTTTGTGACCATTATCTTTGTGACCTTTACTTTTGTGACCATTACCCATAGGGGGACAGAATATCTTGTCGGATAGACTCGGACTATATATAATTATAATACTTTGAAAATAATAATAATAATAATAATAATAATAATAATAATAATAATAATAATAATAATAATAATAATAATAATAATAATAATAATAATAATAACTTGTTGCATGCGTGGACACTAATAAGATTTTTTATACATTGTGTGTATTAATATGTTAAAGTTTTAGCAGTACCTTTGTGACCATTACCCTTAGAGGAACAGAATATCTTGTCTGATAGACTATATATGATAATACAAAGTATGTGCAATAATTTTATTTTGTCAACTTTAGCGTCAAAATAAGTTTTTAAAATATATTTAAATTTTAAAATACCGCAACGTAATATATTTAAAAAGTATGATGAGTCAGGTTTGTCTTTGTTATGTAATATGTCTTTGTTATATAAAATTGAATATAAAGATGAGGATAGCTGGTTTGTAAATATGTCAATACAGGGATATAAAATAGATGAGAAAGATGTCATATCACCGATTTGGAAATTAGTTAGTGATCGAATTTCTCTGGGATTTTAATAAATGTTTAGTTTTTAATACATCTTTTAATATGTCTTTTAATATAATTATTTACTATGAGTTAAGTATAGATGATTAATTTGTATTTTTTTTTAAAAGTTGAAAATATGTGTGTATGTAAAAGTTGGCTGAAAAATACATTGTTTAAGGTGTTATGATTATGAATTTGAAGTAAATATTGATGTCATTTTATAGAGATTAAAATTCTATCTATATATTGTTTGAGTGAAAATATCTCAATTTGTTTAAAAAGATGTGTAAATTTAAAAATCGTGTACTAAAAATGAAATTTCAGAATTTTGATTACATCATAGTCTCATTTAACAGAGAATTAAATTTCAAGTATAATGACATAAAAAATTCTTATAAAAAATTAAAATCAATGACGTAATCTGTATTTAAATTTTTTAATTATTACGTAATCGACGATTAAAACAAAAAATAAAATTATTACGTAATCGATAATTAAAATTAAAAAAAAAAAATTATGGGGGGGGGGTCTTTTAAAAAAATTTTTAAAAAAAATGTTTGGGGGGGGTCTTTTAAAAATTAAAAAAAAAAATAGGGGGGGGGTATCTGGATCTAGAGTGCACATGGATCTAGAGTGCACATAACTATCTACTGATTATCTATCTATATTTTTTCTTTTAATTTGATTAAAATATATTATTAATATTATAAAGTTGCATTTTAATGGCTCTCACTGGTAAAGATTTCTAGTTTAGAATGTTAGTTTAAACACCAGAACCGACTAATATATCATACTATAACTAAATGAACTAAAGTAATGAAATTGTGGTTTTTTAAGTTTTAGGAGTGTATAAAAAATGGGGGCGCTGAAAAATAATTGATTTTCAAAGGGGGCGGTAAAAGAAATAAGTTTGATAATCTATGCTATAGTATAATGTGTATTTGATTTTTCTTTAACTTACACCAAACACCACTGAGATACATTTTCTATAGTGGTGGTTGATGTGTAAATCATTAAATTGATTCACCAATTTAATAAATTTCATTCCTTGAAATTTATTTTAGCCAATTTTGAAATGGCTTTCAGGTAAGATATTTAATTTTAAATAAATTTTAAGACTTGAATTTTGATCCATATAGATATGAGATCATTATTCAAGTTCTTAAATATTACTTTTAGTCAACAGTATAATTATAAATTATTTTTAATTAATTTTCAAGGTTTTAGGAATTTTATGACATTTATTTTTAAGTATTTTGGAATTATTTCGATATAATATGAGTCAGATATATTTTTAATTATAATTGAATAAATCAATCACCAAAAATATGTATTTTTCTAAAACATTTTAGGGAAAATCGCGGAATATGAATAAAATAATTTTTGTAACTTTTGTAACTTTTATTTTGAGCTCAATATGAAGGGAAATCAAATCTGGATTAAAAAGACATTGATATTTTCATTAAAAATATATTTTTAAAAATTTTCAGCATTTTTTTTCAAAAATTGTCTAAAATAAAGTTATTATAGAAACGTATCTCAGCGGTGAATTTCTATGAATCGAAAGTTTGTATGTGTTTTTAGTATATGTTGTGTTTGTGTGCAGTATTTAATTTTTCTATCACTTTTTAGATTTCTATAGTGTAAAATGTATATCATTGCACTATAAATGAGAACATCAGCGTGAAATCAAAGTAAGTATGTATGTTTCTATAATGTAAGATTATTGATTTTTTCTTATATTATAGGAAACGTATCTCAGTAGTGTTTGGTGTATTTTTTATCATGTGTTCTGAAGCAGAACAATATTTTGTCATTATATTGGGGCAGGTGATAGAGGCGAGGGAAGCAGCCCGCACTGCCGGGCCTAAAGTTAATTCACCACTGTTGCTTGAATAATAAGAAATTCTTTCAATTTTTACCTCTGATTTCTTTTCGATTGACATTGCATTTATTAAAAAAATTACTATGAACCAATAAAGATATAGATGTTTTTTTGATATTCAAGATTTTTCGCATTTTCACGAATTTAGTAATTTTTTTCAAACATACATTTTACGAAATATTTCGACAGTTTAATTGTCATTATCAGATAGGATTGCAAATGATAAATCTCTTAAAGCTGCTGCTGCTGAAACTCTTACTCATCGTCAGATCACAGACACATGTCAATGGATACCTTAAGTTCAAATCAACAATTACGCTCAGATAATGGTGATTGCATCACCACAATTGAATTTACAAACAACCCGAAATCGGGAGAGTCATATTCAATGAAATGTAATGCCGTTTCTAAATTCGCAAATACCAGATACACTTTTTACAAAGATATTGAATTTAATAAATATATTGTACCGATTAGTTTTATGTTCCTACAGACTATTTTTATAATTGAAAATCTTTTCATTTTATTGAATATAAACTTCGCAGAAAAAGGCTTAAATTATTGTTTAATTGTTTAATAATATTATTAAAAAAATTAATAATAATAATGAACAACCTTTCTTTGTCGTCTGTTACATAATCATCTGGTTCTTTATTCTTTATTTGGAAACCTTTGTTGATTCTTTCTACAGAATAAGGATCTTTACATATATTTCTAAGTCTTATTTCATTCATCAATTCTCGGCGTTGAACTGAAGCTAACAATTCTGAGTTATCTGGTTCTTTTTCTATTATCAGATATTTGAATTGATAAAATGTTGGCCAAATGCTGGTCAGTGACATTCCGAAGTTTGATTTCGCATCCTTTTTGCATTTTTCAGTTGTACTCGAATTCGTTCTACATTCCAACACATTTTTGAACTTTTCACGACTCAATATCAGACAATTATTACTGACGCTTTCCAGATATTTTATCTGTCTCTCTCTCTCTAATTTAGATTCTACATTTATATTCATTGATTAAAAACAAAATAAATGAAAAAAAAGAAAAAACAATTAAAAGCACAAAAGCTATTTTAATGCGATTGGCTCAACATTTGACTAGTTTTATCGTTGCTTAGTTGCAAAATAAATAATTAATTATAATTATCTAGTTGAATTATAGATAAATATTACTTATTATATATTTTCATCTACCTAGATGACATCAATTAACTGGTATTTATATTAATTAATCTGACTTTACGTCTAAATAAACGTTATAGTAATTATTATTATTATTATTATTATTATTACTATTATTTCAGACAATATATAATAATATTCAGTATCAAGTTTTATATACGCTCAGTTCAGAAATTAGTTATTATAATAATGTTACTAATGACAATTTCACTAATAACAATGACACTAATAGCCATTAATAATATTAATAATAGTATTAATAAAATAATAATAATAATAATAATAATAATAATAATAATAATAATAATAATAATAATAATAATAATAATAATAATAATAATAATAATAATAATAATAATAATAATAATAATATAATAATAATAATAATAATAATAATAATAATAATAATAATAATAATAATAATAATAATAATAATAATAATATTAATAATATTAATAATAACATTAATAATAATTGACCTTGAGAATATTTTCTTTTTGAAAAATAATATAAATAACATAGATCAAATTTTAAGGAAGTAAACTAAAGAACCATTAGGAATAAAAATCAAAAAATTATGTTTAGAAATTTCTAAATTGTATATATAAAGATTTATATAATTTTTTTATAAATAAATATATTATAATATTTTTTATTAAAACAATTGAAAACTAGTTATAAAAGCTTTAAAATCTCTCTTTTATCTAAAATAAGTTTTATTTTGATTTATTTTGTTTTGGACCAAGGAGAAGATCAAAAAGCATTTAAAAATTGAAGGAGCTAAATTCCACGAAATTGATAAGAATTATTTTTATAGTCGAAAATCTTTTCATTTTATTGAATATATACATTTAACACTGGCCCTGTTCATGCCAGCATGTCTACCATTCGTTGCGCATTACATTTTCATGGTTTCTATGGCAGATACTGTTCAAGGAAGCCTTTGATTACAGAAAGAATTCGTCGTCGTCATTTTAATTGGTGTCGGGAGAGAAGGAGTTGGACAGCATAACAATGGCACTCAGTCATTTGGAGTGATGAATCACGTTTCACTCTTTTCAAATCTGACGGACAGCAATTCTGCTGGCGTTGTGTAGGAGAACGATTTCACCTTGACTGCATTCAGCCTACTGTGAAATATGGAGGAGGCACCATCATGATTCGGAGTCTTTTCTCATCTCGTG
The DNA here is from genome assembly GCA_959609185.1 of Schmidtea polychroa. Taxonomy (NCBI): domain Eukaryota; kingdom Metazoa; phylum Platyhelminthes; order Tricladida; family Dugesiidae; genus Schmidtea; species Schmidtea polychroa. The sequence continues at coordinate 19,693 of CAUHTR010004146.1, read as the reverse complement.
GAACTGGCCCTCTAGTGAAGTGCAGCAATCAATTGACATCAGTGGAATGTCGTGCCATTCTGGTAAATGAGCTTGTTCCCTTTTTACCAGAAATTGATGGCTCATTATTCAAGAAGATAATGCACCAATCCATAATTCGGACATTATGAAGTAATTATTTCTGAAGCATAGCATCAACGTTTTGGATTGGTTTTACACAGCCCTGATCTGAATCCGATTGAGTTTCTGTGGGACGTTCTTGGTAGACGAATTCGCAAAAGCCCGTAACGCCTCCGAACTGAAAACGCTTCTGTATGAGAAATAATCACACATCTCCCCTGATTTCCTGGCAAAATTGGTCGATACAATGCGCCTTGTTATCCAGATGAAAGGTAATACATAACGAAGTACTACTTCTCTAATCGCTCCAGACATTCAGTATTCGTGTGTGTTTGTGACATTTGTTCCCATTGCTGTTCATTATAAGCTGTTCATTATAGACTGCAATATGTAAATAACTGCCTGACTATAGACTTTTGGTAGGCCGGGGTACTTCACAGCAAAATTCTTATATTATCATTTAATTGTTTAATAATAATAATAACATAATAATATTAATAATTAGCAATTATAATTTTTGTAGTTGTACTTATCCATAGTTATAATAATAATTTAAAGTAAGTAATGCAATGTTTGCATTTCCACGCAGTGCGCTCCCCCCTCCGCTTCCCGCCATAGTGTTGTGAAATTGCGTTACTAATGTTTTAGCTGCATGGGACAGGTAATTTTCTCTATATTTTTTCCTGACAAATATTTTTTGTATTTATGTGTTTGGTCCAAACTTTTGATGAGTCTGTGTGCATTCTTTGGGACCAAATATTTTAAGGACTTCGTGGATTTTAAATTACAATTGATGAATAACTTTTATTTTTTGGTTGTAATAAACGGTTAAAAGTTTCATTGTGTATGTTGAGTTCTTTGGAAGTTTGTAGCCAAGTATACTGATAATTTGAGGTAGAAAGACAAGTATGTTACCGCATAGTAGTAGAAACCGTTTAGGGCAACTAATATATAAATTATCTGTTCCAATGTTTCTCGTTGAATGAAATTTGTTATTAAAGTTGTCTCGGCCTTAGGGTTAATAACAATAGGTTCGCTTTTTGTTAATATATCATGTTTTACTAAATTGGCTTTGCCTACATTCATAAATATATTTTCATATTCTTTAATTATTTTATTCAAAGTCTCATCTCGACTAATTTGATCATTTTTTTAAATTACTTGGTTTTCCATCATCCAACATTAAAATATTTTCTTTTCGTGGGTTCAATACAAGTTTAATATTAAATTGATCTAACATATAAATACTCCATATCACACTTGGCGAAATTTCATTTGCAATAAAGAAATCGACCTTATTTTCTTGATTTACAATCATTATTTAAAGTGCATACTTTATTGTCAATACCTTTATCTATTTTATCTACAGTATTTATAAATATAACATCAAGCATACCAAAATCATCATACAAAATATTGTCAAAAAATTCAATTTCATACAAACAATTACAGACATTCTCATACATACAATCATTGCTCAAGATCTTACTTACATTTAGTTTATCACTCCAATCACTTCCTTCTGTGTTGGAGCGTTGGGATTTGGGTATTCGCTGTCGGACATCAATTTCTCTACGTCTACATTCTGTTGATATCTGTAGTTTTGAGTTCCTCTTATGTTCGGACATTGAGCTCTTATATGTCCTACTTCTCTGCATCCCCAGCATTGTTTTAATCATAGTTTATCATATCTTCGATTTGACTAATCAAATGAATTTTAAAAAAATTCGATCTATTTTGTGATGATTGCATTGATGGTCGACGAGGTAAACTCCTTTGATCTACAATTTTATTATTGTTTCTAAATGATTCGCTGTGTGATAGGGTGTTTTCTCGAAATCTTTGTTGTTGTTGTTGTCGTGGTTGTAATTGTGGATATTTTTGACCTAGATATTGGCTGCGACTTTGGACCACATTTGCATAACTTATTTTGAATGATTTTATAGCCGCAATATCTTTATTTTTCATTTCTTTATTAATCTCTTCAATCTTCATAGTGATCTCTTTAATCTCCTTTACATTAGAAATATTTCTCATCTTGATTTCTCTTTTTATATCTTTATCTTCTTTTGCATTTTGCAATAAAAAAGCAATTAATTTCTTTCGATAATTCGTGTCTCTGCCAATCGATCAATGGTCCTAAAAAGTCTTGAATTGATTCATTACCATTTTTGTAATGGATAGGTTTATTTAAATATCTTCCTAAATTTGAAGGTTCTTCGAAAGCTTTCCCTTCATATAATTTAGCCGTTTCGGTTGACATAAATGCTACTATGAACGTATTTTGTAATTGAATTGGAGTTGGATTTAAATCATAAAATCATAAAAATTTGTCAGACTGTCTCCAACGGTAAAGATTTTCGGACGTTGGAATAAAAGCATTTAATGTATTATTTGTCATGAGTCCTGGTGTGATCGCCATATTAGAAGACTTTGTAGACATAATATTTATTAATATCAAAAAACTGATTATACCTCCGGAGGATGTAATTATATTGTATGTATCTTGAGCAAGATACACGCATGCATCAATAATACAATATTACACTTTTAGCATTTAGACATATATTACATAATAATCAAACATTAAAATTCAACGTGCAATAATATTATTTCAAAAAGGTATTTATCACAGTTATCCTACAAAATTAAACTCACCAAAATATTTTTTAATAATTTTTATTATTTTTGAAATAAAAAATTTATTTTGGTTTAAGTTTAAAGTTAAAGAGCAGGTTATTCAAAAGCTTTATATATAAGTAAACTTTTAAAAATATGGTTTTTCTATCCAGCATTGATTTGAAAAATTTCGTGGTGAAGATAAATCGCTTTAAAATGAGTCTCGGGAAAGGCCTCAAATCAAAATTGATAAAGAGGTTTTGAAGACATTGTTAGAAGAAAATTCACATCAAACATTTGGAGAACTGGCATACAGAATGCACGTTGATTATGTTACAATATTACAGCATATTGTTGGGCTAGAAAGTAAAATAATAATTTAAAAACAGAAGAAGAAAACAATAAGAAATAAAATAAAATTAGGAAAAAAAGCGAAAATAAATTAAAAACAGACAAATAAACAATAGGAATAAATAATAACAAATTAACCAAAGAGAATTAAAACAAAAAATAAAAAATGAAAAAAAAATAGTAAAATAACAGAAATTAAATAATAAATAAGAAAATAAATAAAAAACAAAAGAAAACGGTAAGGAAACACCAAGAAAACTACGAAAAACAAAGAAAACGAATTAAATTAAAAAATTACACCGCACTCAATTCTGATTGGCTCGCATAAACACAAAAATTAGTATATAAGGAAAACACTGAAACAGAATTTTCAGTGTTAATCAAAAGCTCATTAAGGTAAGCGCATCGAACCTACATTCACAGTGTTAATCAAAAACTCATTAAGGTACTTCACAACCAGGAATTCACTACTACACAGGACTAACTCAAGGATATTAGCCAGATAAATCACTCGGAGAACCATTTCAAATTTATACGAAGTAAATTTTGTTATTTGTTGTAAACCTTTTATTAAGTATTTCGGAATATAGTAATGATGATAATAACTTTACTTACATGAATTTTTAAAAGTTTTCCTGTTCACCAATAAATCTTATATGAAATTTTTGTAATTCATTCTTATTTCAGATTTTATTGAATATTATGAAATTTAACCATTATGAATTGTGTAATATGCTATTTAATTTTGATATCAAGCGACACTGAGGTTCAACTGGCCACAGCTTGAGGGACACGGGTTGTTCCTCTCGCCAGAAGGTCAGGTACAACATCAGCGACGTGGTGGCTGAGCGGGTCATCGTGGGGGCTTCCTCACTGATCCGTCGAAACGAGAAGAGCGGAGCTAAAAATTTTAATAGAGAAGAATAATGCAATGAAAAAATGAAAAATTGTCAGGAAAAAAAGTGTGAGATTCTTCGCAATGGCTAGGGTGATCGAATCCTCGTACATCGGACGTCGCCGGAAAGTTATTAAATCTTGATTTTCACCGTCATCGTCGTAACTCGTACAAGCTTCGTATATCGCGCTGATCTAGACTTTTCATCATAAACTCGATCGTTGCTCCAGTAAAATCGACGCTCTCCTAGAACACTCAGAGTAGTAACTAACAGCAGAAACACTATCTTCATCAAAAAATCATAATTCTGAGTCGATCGTGTCACATTAACTAAATCAGCGATATGGCGAAATTCTACTAACGAAATCTTAGACTTAGTTGATGTACAGCAATTATTTTCAGAATTTCGCGACTCATGACTCTGGTACGTTGTGTGAGGTCCAGTATATCTATTTATATTTTTAACAAATAAAACGGTCTCCCCCTTGATAATAAAATTGACATAAACGGTGAAATAAGCAAGTCGTAGTGAATTTAAATTTTCACAAATAAATCATGAATCTCCATTTAACATTAATCGTTTAAAATTAAGTAAGAATTGAGTTCGAGTAATCTTAATCTTCGCATTCCACAAACATATTGCGTTAAGTATATCCACTTCACGGAATCCCACTCGAACAATTGAATCACATCTGAACTCATTTTATCGTAACCCGATTTTTACCTGATCGGAGTCAAATTATTCCATAAAATTTCACATTTACTCCAATACGATTTTGGCGATAGAACTGCCACAATAATTACCAGCCACTTCAGCTGCTCATTCACAACTGGTAGATTATAGAGATTAAAACGTAACACCGACGCAGACGATCATTCGCACGTGAGACTCATTTGTTCCGATAACACTCTTGTATTAAAAGCCCCATACACGAAAAATCGCATCAACGATAATCGCATACGCATGAGCCCGACCGAGAATTAGTTAATCGCAACATATGTATTCACACAAGACCCATTTCGACCGTACAAGTAAAGCATCAATCTTCGATAAAACGTCTGACACTAATAAGATTACATGAACACCAAACTCAGTAGGTGGCGAATCAAAAATTAATCTCTTAACAAAATTAACACCTATACCGATAACAGCGGGAATACCAAAAAATTGTAATTCTCACTTATCTGATATTAAAATTTCGTTATTTGATGTAGTAAACTCGAAGTGATTAAAGTATTTCTTGGGGGGAGGAAGGTATTATTTTCATTTAAATTCAATGAACTCTGACATTTCTTTTCCCCAGGCTAACTGGCAGTAGCTGGATGGTTTTTATGAACTGTTATTATTACTGCTGTTATTACTAATATGAATATGATCATGGTTATTAGCGTTGTTATTGTCATTATTATTATTATCATTATTATTATTATTATTATTATTATTATTATTATTATTATTATTATTATTATTATTATTATTATTATTATTATTATTATTATTATTATTATTATTATTATTATTACCATTATTATTAGGATTATTATTATTGTTATTATTGTCATTAGTCTTATTATTATTATGGATGTTGGCGTTATTGTTGTTATGATTGTCATTATGATTGTTGTCGACCTCATCACCATTACTACTGCTTGATGGAATGCCTGGTATAACATTTAAAGTAGTTTAACGAGGTATGGAGCGTGATGTTTGAATGTAAAATGGAAGAGTAGGATTATTAAAATATTTACGATTTCTAGAATGTCAAAAGCTTCAACCAATACTACGAGCTTGCGCCCATGCTTTTCTTGTTCTGATAAAAATCAGTTAATTCAGACACTACAAACTCAGATTGGCCTCCTTAAGAAGAAGTCAGATCACCTAGAGGGGACGTATTTCTCCCCCACTCAAATGAAGGAGGTGAGGACGAGACTCTCCCGAGTGGAAAAATGTCGAGATGACGTACTAGAGGAAAATCGCGCTTTGCGTACCCTTATTAAAGAGCAGTATTCGTTCAAGCTTCGGTTACAAGGAAGATAGTCAATATTCCACTCGCGGAAGAAGACAACTTGTTCCCGCTCCACCACCTCTCAGGTATCTCGTTGATGAAACTGTTAAACCAGGCCAACTTAAGCCACTCGGGCATTTCCCAGCCGACAATTTCCGCCGAAGTCGTCTGTACCGGCACAAGTCGCGCTGACCCCAGAATATTGGACCTAACAACCCCGGTCACTCTTCCGGAGATGAAGAAGATGAAGAAGCCTCGCCAGCCATCCAGGGCTGAGCGTACTAAAAGAAGAAGGGCCCTCCAGGCCGAAAGAGAAGCGGCTCTGATCGCCTCTGTTCAATTGCCAGCTCCAGTACCTCCAGTAGAATCCACTTCGCATTCTCTTCCAATCTTCCGGGTAGTCCCGCCCGTCGATTCCTCATGGGAAGAAAACGCCAAAGACTTTTTCGATCTCGATGAGATCTTTGCTGGAGCTTCTCCGAGCACTCTGTGATTTATATCTGCGTTGCTCCGCAAAATTGTAACACCTATGTGTTTTTAATGTAATAGTTCGTTAATATATCCCTCTCTATTGTGACTTGTCAAATTAAATGATTTTGAATGTTTGAGTATGATGAATGGTTGATTGGGGGATTGGATAACGAGTGATGGATTTAAAGCGTGGAAGAGATAGGGTAAGGCTGAATTTAGGAGGGATAGAAATAATAGTAATGTGGAAAAATTTACTGTTGAATGATAACGAAGGACAAAACTGGTGAGTTGAGTGTTGTAGTGGAGTTTGAGTGCAAATCAGAATGATACACGAGATCTTAGAATGATGATGATGACGTAAGTCCTTCTATCGGCAGTCGAGTGATGGTTAAGTCGAGTTGCGATGGGGGAGTAGTCCTAAGGCAGGGGCTCACCTGCTCCATCGTAGCTCGCCGACATGGCACAGCACCAACATGATGTGAATCATGGGTGTCATGTTCGGAGTATGATCGTGTGGGTTTTGGTTAAGGGTCCTGTGGAATGATGACATGTTGCTTGTGCAGTTAGGACTATCAACCCCTAGTGTGAAAGGAGTATTATTCCGACCCGACCCAAGACCCAGCAATATCTAAGATGTCAAAAAGATGATTAAACTGGTACCTCATGAACTCTCAAACAGAATTGTATCGAATTAATGCATCTTCTTCACATTTCTTTTCTTCACATTAGTGACAAGGGATGAAAAATTGATATTGTACGACATTAGTAGGAGAACAGCTTAATGGCTAGATAATAGATAAGAGCTAATCCCCCAAACATGCTCCAAAACTTTCACTAAATCCAAAAACCTTCCAGTTTACTGTTTGGTGTAATCGATTAGTAGTTGCTAGTTCATGTCGAAAGAATAACATCAGAAAACTATTGCCAATATATTGAAAAGATGCATGGAAATAGAAAATACAGGAACTCATAAATCGACAAAGACATTCTAATACACGATAAGGTAAGACCTCATTCATCAAATATAATTGTTCGAAAACCTAATGAGCTCAATTATAAATTCTACAACATCCATTCTATTCACCAGTTTTATTTCCAACCAACTATTACTTTTTCAAACTAAATCACGATTTAGGAAGGAAACGTTTTAAAGGCGAAAAAAAAATTAAAACAGCAGTTGAAAACTTTATTGACTCAAATAAACCAGATTTTAAAAAAAATGACATTTACGCTTTTATAAAACGTTGGAAAATGTGTAGTTATGTAAACGGAGACTATTTCGATTACTAAAAATCTGTTTTTAAGAATTTCAACATACTTCTAACCTTATAATTCCGAAGCATGGGCGTCCGCAATGGGAGAGGGGGGAAGTGGGAGCACTTGCCCCCCCACCTGAATTTCCCAAACTAATCTATTTTTCGATTAATTTAAACACATTTTAATAGATGCGCTCAAACAATGTTAGAAAAACCCAAGACAAAAAAAATTAATAAAAAAATTTAATTTAAAGAGGCTTCCTGTTTTTTTAATGTTATTAATTATATCTGGAAACCATTGATTTCAAATCATCTTATTTGTATAAAAACTTTCAATGACGTTCTGGTTTTAAAAAAAAGTGTTCTATTTTGTAAATTAATAAAAGTGTTCTATTTTATAAATAAACAAAAAAAAGTCCTATTTTGTACGCCCCAAATATTTATTATACACATGTATTTTTTTTCAACTCTCTCCCCCCCCTAGAAAAATTGTCTACTTGGTAAAAAAAATATTTTTGCCCCCGCCCCTTCGAAAAATTCCTGCGGACGCCCATGTTCCGAAGATGTGGAAATAACAAACTTTCAAAATTATATTGTTTTAAATATTTTTCATATTGTACTAAAACATGTAATCACAAGTTTCTGTTTATAAATATGAATAATCTGAAATCAAAATACCAAAAAAGGTTCACTGAGTCTTGGTTAAATAATAGGCCAAGAAAAAATACATCTTCATAAATAAGGAATTACAGTACACCGTTTCCAAATTGATACAATACGCAAGAAACTCAAAATTGTGTATCCGTTTGTCATTTTATTGGATGATGGATAAAACCGGATATATTTCGCATTTATCAGATGGTTTTGACTTTTGGTCACTAAAAAAAATCAAATTTTATTTTAATACAGAAACTGCCTTGTTATGGCTAAAGGGGAGTGGTTCTCACCCTTAAAATTCTAAAATTCTTAATTTCTTCTCTCTGAACGATAAACTTTCCACTCGATGATTCTTCTGGGCAAGATGGGAAAACAGAATCACTGAAAAAAGAACATCATAAGAACAAGAAAACAATAGCGGTTACATTACAATACATAAAGTTTATAAATTTCATGATTCTTAAAGAAAATTTTATAATTTATTTATCTAAATAAAGCTTTTTAAAGGGTTCCGGATGAAATTAGTGATATTTTTAAAAATGGACATTGTAGTTATTAATTTTTATATTTTAATGAAAAAGAATATGAAATTCATTAGCGGAGTATATATGCAAAGTATCTCTAAACGTTTACGGGTTCATGAAAAATTTTAAAGCCCGAGCCCCTCTCTGTAGGAAAAAAATAAGAAATGCAATAAGAATAAACATACCCGGTTCTAGCAGTTTTCTATGTGAAGGCAAGATGCATATTTTCACCGCAAAAATAAAGAAGTGCAATTATTTTTAAGTTAAAGCATGAACCGATATTAGTTTTTTAAAAAAGTTCAAGAATACATAACTTGGACAAGTGGACAACATTCTTGTCTACCAAATTCCTAACTTACTATTATATTAATGGCGCAAAAACTCGCCAAATCTAAACAGGATTTGGTAAAAAATTTATGAAAAACCTTTTATTTTTCTTGTTAAAACTGACAAAAATATTAAAAAAATTCCACTATAGAAATACTGCCAATAACGCCTGCGCTTCGAACCGGGCCTGCGAATAAAAATTCTAATTAATTTCAAAACATTCATTTTATTCATTTATTTATTAATTTGTGGTGTTATACAAAATAAATTAAAATGAATTAATTAAATTAAACATTGAAAATTCAATAAAGTTTTGAGAATAAGTGAGTAGCTATTGATGAATATTTTTGAGTCCCGAAATATCTCAGAGTTTTTACGTTTATAAAATATGAGTAGTAAAATATAATAAACTGAAATTAGAATTGAAAAATTAATTAGTTAAAAGATAATCATGAAATAAAATTACTATAAATAAAAATAAAAGTACTAACTCTCCAGGTGCCACCCAGCGATTATTATGTACATTTTAATATTAAAAGTACTTTAAATTTAATATTTTGTTGGTTCTTTTCTAACACCTACGAATGGAATAAATAAAAATTGACAGGGATCTCCGGGTAAAGTTATTACAAAAATAAAATTTAATTAATTAATTAACTATTCAAAAATTTTGATAATCCTAAATGCTGTATGCACAGTGGTGGTCTGGAGAAAAACACTATTATTTGAGGCTCAATAGTGGATTTTTCTAGAGCTCTGGAACTACCTTTAGGAGAGATTGCCATATTCAGATAAATAATTACGATTTTTGAAAACCAAGTGATTGGCTGATTTCGAGCCCAATTCCTGGAAGTTAGTCAATAATTGGCTTATTTATCAAAGGGTATAAAAGTAGATTGATCAATAGACAGGGGGAGAAAACTATCGGGAGAAAAAGTAGTGATAAACTAAAATGTTTCGAAGTGTTATTTATAAATTTACATGTAACACGTATAATATTACAAACATTGGAGAGACTTCGCACCATCTCTGTATTTGAGCTCGTGAACATTATCGACTGAAGTCATGTATGAAGAAATTTATTAAATTAGTATGTAAATTCATTTTTAAATTTCGATTTTTTATTAATTTTATAGATTATTAAAATAAAAAATTATAATAAAATATTTTAGAATCTATAAATATATTTAGTATAAATTGAAAAATAATTTATTATTTAAATTAAAAAATATTTTTAAAGAAAAATTAGTACTTCTGCAGTATTCGTCCAATGAACAAAAATAATAAATAAATATTAAATGTATTAAACAAAAATACACAATAATATAATTTAATATATTCAATTATATTATTAAATAAATCGGATCCAAATTTTGATTTCCACATAAATTCGATTAAATATCCGCCAATAAATTCGGTTTTTGTTCCACATTCCTTTTTGTTTCTTGCCGAACTTCATCCATAGGTTTACCATCGTATTTGTATGAAAACTAGTATTAGGGTCAACAAAGTTTTCCGAATGGTTTACAACATGGTGAATATAACCTAATTCATTTACTATCGAATATGCCGGGTATCCATAGCTTATAATTATTAATCCGTGATATAATTATAATTATTAATATATTGCTCAATCAATGGCAACAGGTTTTATACATAAAGACTTTCCAAAGGAATAATAATCGATTCCTCGTGGTTGAATCGTAAAATCAATAATATCTATTGTTTCTCTATCCTACATGACGATGACAGGAAAATTGTCGAAATATATCGTAAAATGAAAGTTTGGTGGCGCTTTCCTATAATAAAGAAAATAAACTTTACTATTTGTTGGATTCTATGTTGTTTAATAAAAGTGACATGTGGAGTCAAGAAACCAAATTCTAATGAAATATTTATTAATAAAACCCAACAAATGAATCAAATTCCACAGCTGTTTACATATAATGGCATTGAAATTGAATTGTAATAATGAGGCTGGGGTTTGTGAACTATGTGTCATAGTTATCGAATTGTCGTAATTAATAGCACTTGATAAATGCAAAGTCTAAAATTTAATTATATTATATTGAATTAATTTTTGATCTTTTGTCAGAATGAAAATAAATGAAATTTCATTAAATTTTTCATCGTTTTCACAATAATTGATTTCTAAAATTAAGATTAAAATTATTTAATATATGTAAATTGAATATTATTTGAAAAAAATTTTGAATATATTTTGAACAATTATTTAATTTAAAATAATAATATTGTAATTTGATTAATCAATCTACAATATTTAATTTTTTCTATACTACCTGATGATAACAGTGAATCAACTTGATTAATAGTTTTTTTCCCCACAAATCATGTTATTTTTTTCATTTTACTATTAATTTTTCAACATTTTTAGAAAATTATTTATTTTATTTGTGGAAATATTTCAATTTAAAGTGAGTTAGATATTTTTTAAAGTAATGTTTGTTTAATAACCAAATTAATGTTCATAAATATGTATTTTTTACATTTCAGGAAAAATCTACGAATCTAGACAAAATGGAAATAATCATTGCCATTCACCCATGGCATTTATTATTCAAACTGTGTCAATTTCCAAAATTCTAAATTTGTAAATAAAATTTAGAACTTTTGCTTTCTTGTTCCGGTATTAGGCATTGTAGAAAGTCGAGCAATATTTGAAAGTCTATTGAAAATAATTAATTGATTATAACTTAAATAAATCTTACAATATAATCTTTTCACCTTTGTAAAACTGATGGATTTTTACAGATATGCCTGAAATGTTAAGGAAATATTAAATAAATTTTAACTTTAAAACAAATCTTAGTATTATGTCTTCATTTTTACGGACACTCAATTTTTCCACCATCTTTTTATTCTAAAATTTGTCTAGAATAGAGTTATTATAGGAGTGTTTCTCTTTGCACATTTTCGACACATTAAAAAATTTGTAACCCTCAGTTCTAGTTTAACACTCATTAATTTAGCTTTTTCGATTTTTCTATATATTTTAGAAAGTAACCATTTTCAGATCAGTTATTTAAAAGTCAACATTTGAAATTTTGTATGTTGATCTCTTACAATATGGGGTAGATATGTAATGGAGTTGTTTCTTGACTTTAATTTGCCATGAATTATAGGTACATTATGTATTAAATAATAACACGTTCTGTTCAGATTTTCTTTCAGTGTATTAATTAAGCCTTGTCCGCTTTACTTATTCAGTGATTCATAAAAAACTTTGATGAACTGGACCATTTATATTTAAGTACCAATGAAATACATCTTCTAGTAGGAATTGGAAAAGAGTCTTTCATTTCTTTTTAATTCTGCCACCTGTTTTGTTGATCCATACATGAAGCCACATTCATCAATGTATTTTCATAAGTCCAACCTTAGAGAAAATTCCTTAGATATGTTGACGTAAATTGCAAACCTTATTCTGAGTTCCAATCTTCAATACACGACTCTCTTTTAAATCTTATGAGATTATAAATTGTCACGATTTCATCTTATGTCTTCTGACTTTTTTCCCCGTGGCAAAGATCTCTGTTTTTCTATCTTAACTTTACGTTTATTCGCCTCTCATAATTTTAGTCTTTATTTTATGTTGCAGTTTAAGTTTTTACGATGTATAAATTAATTTCATATATATTATACCTTAATTTGTGGTTAATCCACCCTTAATCTATATGCTTTTGTGTATTACACAATAAAAATTTTATTTCTGAAAAAAAATTTTTAATATACTAGTAACTTTGTATGTGTTCTATGTTATAAAATTTTATTATTTATTTTTATTATTTTATTTTTTGTTTTAAATAATTAAAATATAGTAAATTGAAAAATATGTGCTTGGGTTTCAGAAATTCGAATTAAATTTCAATCGCAAATTTTTTATTATTTCTTCGCGATTATCCAATTGAAGCAAGTTACAGTCGTTTAAATATTTGTTTTTAATAAAAAGATACAATAGATTAATTATTAATATTTAAATTTAAGTTGTCTTTTGTTAAAAATTAAATTAATTAAAAGAGACGTCTGAGTTGAGAAGTAAATATATAAACTAAAAAAATAAGCAATTTCTTTAAAAATGTTAGTTTTGTGACATTGATTTGATAAGCCAGTTAATAATTTTAATCAACCAATCAGAATAAAACAATTTAAATTTGATTAAATATTTCGTATCCATAATATATTTTTCATTGTTTCTGATTATTCGATACTTTTAGTTGATTGTTTCAGTAAAAAAGTAAATATTTCATTCCTTAATGACTCTGAATTTCATCAAAAAGTCAATGTATTGTGTTACCTAAACTCAACACAACAGAGGATTAAAAATATTATTGAACAATTTTCATTAAATAAAAATCATTTCTTCTGTTCATGTAATCTTGTTGACAAACCTTTGATAAGTTTATAAACCTTGAAGTTTGGCAGTTGAATTTAACTTGAACTTTTACCTGAGTGAGTGTTTATAAAATTTATTTCAATTTATTATTTGACATTGATTATTACACAATTGTTTAACTATCAAACAATTATTTCAAAATCACGTTGAAAAAATCAATAAACAGTCGAACCGTGTTCGATAGTCAATCATGCGTGAAATATATAAATAATTAGACAACATAATTCGAGACATTTGTTAATTTCCAAAGAACTGAAAATGGATTATATAAAGGTCAGATATAAAATATTCCTAATTGAGTTTTATTAAATAATATTTTTTTATTTATTAATTATTTTGTTTAGATTATAATGTTATTGATTTATTTATTGGAAAATTTGAAAAATACAAAAGCAGATTGCGTCGAAAATTGCAAATCAAATTATAGATCATGCACCGGCCATTGTGGATCAGAAACATCAGCCGATTCTCATTGTCATACGAATTGTGTCGCCTATTTTTTCACTTGCACAAAAACCTGCAATTTCAAAACAAAATTTCGAAAATAAAAACCATATTTTGATGATTTAAACCCTCTTGATTCTTTGTATATGTCGATATTTTTTTAATAAATGCATTTATAATATTCAGAATTATGTCTATGTAGCAGCCACATAAAAGAATTTGTATAAAAAAATTTTATTTTTAAAAATTGTGGTAATTAATTTTTGAAAGAAATTTTCCTAAATTATAGAAAATAAAAATATAAATAATATTTGATAAAAATTTAAACTATATATTTTTATAATTTTAATTGACTAATAAATAAAAAAATAAAACACAATTATCATTAAAATGAACATTTTGAAGTTTAAAATTTTTTGAATTCCAAACTGAAATTATTCGAATTCATTTCGTAAAAATTTTTGAAATATTTTCAACCAAATTTATTTATTTATTAAAAAAACTGAAAAAAATTTTATGAAGTAATTTTTTTCTGAAACTTCTAAAATTTATCAATGATAAATTCGATTCATTTAAAAATTTTATAAATTAAAAGTATTAATTTTCAAAAAGTTTAAATTTTAGCTTCAAAAAATTCACTTGAAAAAGGCAGTGCCGAAAATTCGTGATTATCAAAAACATCAATATATTTTTCTTCAAGCTTTTTAATAAATACAATGAAAAAGAAAACAGTGGTGAAATTGTAAAAAAAGTTCTTATAATATTTAAATTTTGATTTAGATGAAACTTATTGAATTAATGTAAAAGTTTCAAGCAAATTGGACTTTAATTGAAGTAATCTAAAATATAATATAAAAGATAGTTTTTGTAGAAGAAATTTGTTTTCAATGTCATAAAGATTTCCATAAAATTTTGAATTTCATTTTTCATTATTAATTTATGATTAAAATTTCCACTTCTCATATTTTAGTAAAATTTAAATTACACACTAATTCCAATTTTATAACATTTATCAGTAAAATGTTTTCTTTTGTCCATCGCATTTAATAGGACAAATGTAAAAATAAACAATTTCAAGAAATTTAATAAAAAATAATTATTTTTTTAAAATAATTAAATTAGCTATAAGACCTCGACTTAAAATATTAGTCACAGATATTATTTTAGTTTTTATTTTAACAATGGAAAATTATGCACAGAAAAATCAAAAAATCGTATTTGTAAAACAATGTCATATTCAAAACATTCAAACAATAAAAATAGATTGAGGAATTCGAACTATTCGTTTATTCAATTATTCTTGGTCTCCTTGAATATCTGATGATTAAAAATAAATACACAATGTTGGGATTGTAAAACTAAAATTATCTTAAAAGATCATATTTTCTCAGGAAACGAAATATTTTGGAAATAGTCAAAAAATGTGTGGTGAGGATTACTGTTGGACCAGGGCCAAAAATTTAAGAGCTTGTTTTAATGAGTCCAAAATACATAGAATAAAAACCGCACCAAGTTGAATTAAAATCTATGATTATGCACCAAATAATACAAAGTACACAACACATTGAGAATAAATAAAACAAGTATACTAAAATTGATAATCGCAAAAAGTTGCAATAACCAACACAATTAAGAGAGAAATATTGCATTTTAAAAATCTGCCAACTCGAAAATAAAAGGATAATAGATAAAATAAATAATTAATAATATAAAAGATTAAGAATGATTATTGGTCGTAATTACATACGAAGGACCATAATCAAATTAATTAGGGATGTCATGGGTAGTATTTTCATACGAAGGAGCTATGACTAAGAGTGCAGAACTGTTTCCGCGACTAAAGATTTTAATGTCATCGGCAATATGGTACAGTTTCGGAAATAGGTATTAATTGAATGAGAAAGGACAATCATCTAAGAAAGGGATAGATAGCTAAAATTGACTTAAGGTCTTCTATCGGTAATCCAGGACTGTAAAATGAAAATGTAATGAGTAATAGTTCTAGTAGTAGAGCTCACCTGCTCATTGATTTTCAACCACTTTGTACATTACCAACATGATCGTTGTCATGGGTAGACAGATGGTAAAAAGTAAAATAATCATGAAGGCGTTTAGTGAAGAGTCGATGCCGAATCTATAAGCAACCCCAAAACATTTAAATGACATATTCCCTAAGCGCCAACAAATGGTATAATTAAAACTTGCATGATGAAGGATAGATAAATACCAGGATGATAATGAATTTATCAGAATACTTTAAGAAAGGATCAAAAAGGGAAAAGAAAAACATGAAATCTCTAATTAATTAATTAATTAAAGAAAATTCTTTTTGGGTAAATAACAAGAAAACAAACAAAAGGAAATTCGAAAAACCATTATTAAGACGCCATGATTAATTGAAAGATGGGGATGCAATTGATAATATTGTTATACGACGAGAACATGAAAGAAAGCCTCAGAGGGAGGATTGTCAAACAGAGAAAATTTGGGTTGAGGATCAATAATTATTGGATCATACCACT
This sequence comes from Schmidtea polychroa, assembly GCA_959609185.1. Lineage (NCBI taxonomy): Eukaryota > Metazoa > Platyhelminthes > Tricladida > Dugesiidae > Schmidtea > Schmidtea polychroa. The sequence goes on along the minus strand of CAUHTR010004146.1, from coordinate 3,108 downwards.
ATATAAGGCGAGTCGAAATTAGAAACCACCAGTACTTTGCCTTATGTAGGAACAAAGTACTTGAGAGTAGAGTTTGAGGATATATTGAATTCATTGGAAGTAGATAAAAATTAATATATATCATGATTTTTCTTTTCCCTTTTAGATCCTTTCTTAAAGTATTCTGATAAATTCATTATCATCCTGATTTTTCAACCTTATGTGGTATTTATCTAGTCCTTCATCATGCAATTTTTAATTATATAAATATATATATATATATATCATTTTAGTATTTAATATTAAACAATTAAACAAATATTTTATTTTCAAGTGAGATAGTTGTTTTTTCTCGGTTCCCAGCAGTGTTAAATTCATTAATTTAAAGATGAAAAGTTTGAAAAGTTTTCCCAGGAGAAATTGTGTTTAACTGTAGAACTAAATTGACTTAAATGTTCAGCTTATCAATAGACTTAAAATTACTTAGATGTCCAAAAGTAAAATTTTAAATTAAAATGTTACAGCTCTAGGGAACAATTCAAAATCTAAATAATTAATTATTTTCATATTAACAAATAAAAATTATAGCCATCATTTTTTTTAAATTTTATTTTAATTTGAAGAGAAATTTAATGAATTTTTTACTGTTAATTTTCTTTAAATTCGAATATATATATATATAAACTTTATTAACTGTGTAAATGATAAAGGTAATGAAAATTAAAAACCTAAAGATAAATAAGACTAAATTGTATTGTATGTGAAAGACAGGGGAAGTGAGATGTGACAACGAGAACAAGTGCTGTCACTCTATCATGAACATAATATTTTATGGAAACACAAGCGCAACTAAATAAGAAAAGACATAATTTTTAAATCGTGTAATTATGAAGTTAGAGAAGTCGAATTCGCGTAAATAGAAGACTTGCCGCCATGACAATCTTATCCTTTAAAAATTAAACAAGCTACCAAATTAATCATTGATGTGAGTTACTTTAGTAAAATCAAATAACTTCGAAATGTATTTTCTAAATCAATAACTTTGTTTTAGTTGACAGCTAGTTAATTAAAAATTACTTTTGTTTTAATTAATTAGTTATTAGTATTTTTGTAAATTGATTTAGATTAATTTATTTTGCTAAATACTGTTTTATTTTCAAAATTCAATGATGGAATTTCTCATTATAATTATTTAAATATTTAAAGTGTCGATTTTGTGTTTGTCTTCGAATTTATCTTTTATTTATAATTTGAATAATCAATATATATAAAAAATGTAATTATAAAAATTTAAATATTTATTTAATTTAATTTTGATTATTACTTTAAGAATGGATTGAGTATTTTGCTTATTCTTGTTAAAAAATTTAAAAAATAGTTAGATAATGGTCTAATTTAATTTAAATACATAATTTTCTATGTAACAATGTATGACAATAATGCTATTTAAAGGTTTAAAACGAAAATTAATTAATATTTGGTTATTGTTTTTTCCACGTTTCATATAAGAATTTTGAATCTAAAAATAGTTGTTGAGATTAGAATTGAATACACTGCTAAAACATAAAAATAACTAAATCTGGGATTTAAACATGAAAAGGGAGTCATTTATAAATCATATAAATATTCCGCTAAAAATTGAAATAAATTATATCATTAAGGAAATTTCCATAAATATTTATCCAAAAATTTAGTTTTTTACTTAACAATATGCAAATTTACATTTATTTTATCTCGAAGGAGATTCTATTGCAAATTAGACAACCAAATATTACCATGTATGTTTGTCACTTGATAATTTCCATATGATTTCCTCATTGGGATATTTTGGAAAAATAAATATTTTTTTTAATTAACATTTTTACCGAAACGCTTTTTGTCATTTCATATTTAATTTACATTTTCATGACACGAACTTTAAAATTTGAGACTAATTTCTTTAACGAGAGTATACTATTTTGTTGGTAATATCTTTTAAGTATTTCCTATTTCAAGCACTAAGTTGCTTAATATTTGGATCATTTAATTTCACACCTTTATTGATATCATTAACTGGTAACATCTTACATTGTATCCTCATGACTGAACAATTTATCATTTATCTTGATCAAATAGGTAATTATTCAGGTTCAGGTTGTATATTTTACATGCTATATTTTATATTTCACCTACCTAAAAAACAATTTACATTATATTATAAAAAATAAATGTTTTATAAATAAAAATAGTAATATAAAGTGATGATTTCTTGGTAGCAGCATTTATTATTTAAAACAATTAAGTGATAATTAAAACCTTTTGCTGTGAATAATGTATTTAATGAAAATATTTTCGACTATAAGATAGTCCTTGTCAATCTTTTGGAATTTAGAATTCCTCTTCCCGAAAATATATTCGTTTTCTTCTCATTGGTTAAAAATATAATATAATACTATCTTTTTCTGAAGAATTTTTATTTATTTTATATCATTATATTGTCTTCTACTTTTCAATATTCAGTAAAAGGTGTTGATAAATTGGTTGACTTGTTAATGAAAAGCGGTTATTCAAAATCCTTTTTATTAATTAAGGTAAAAATGATCGTTGATAAATTTATTAAAAATCCTAAGAATCCATGTTTGAGAAAATATGGGTGTAATTTTATTGGTATTAGGTGAGTTTGATAACAAGTTATATAAATTAATATAGCGAGTGTAAAGATGAGGAGTCTAAATTTGTGTTTGTATTGCCAGTATTGGTATTAACAGATTATAAAAGAAAGATAAGCAAGCAGTTGGAGAATTAAATTATAAGATTGTGTCAAATTCATGAAAACTAAGCAAAACATGTTTATCAATAGGTCTAAACCTCCGATTGGATTGTGTTTTGATCTCGTTTATCAGTTTGCATGTAATGGGTTTAATGCCACATATATTGGAGAGACTTCTTGTAATTTGATTATTCGAGCTCGAGAACATTATAGACCGAAGGCATTGAACAGTATTAGTAAGCACAATAAAGGTTGTAAGAGAAAAATAGGTACGTCTAATTTTAAAATTTTAATAAAAAATTTCAATAATTATTGGCAACATGTAATTTGTGAATCATTATGTTAAAGTAATTGGATCCAACAATTATTGTGCAACATGC
>CAUHTR010004145.1:0-39338 GCA_959609185.1 Schmidtea polychroa | reverse complement strand
GACAGAATCACTGTCATCTTCGGGTAGAATTGAAATCAAACTAAATCAATATAAATTGCTCTTTATTTAAACAAACTAATTAACTAATTCATTAATTTTTTTAAATTAATTTCGCTAAAATTTTACAAAATTTTGTTTTTTATATTCGAACTTTAAAAATTATAAAAGTCTTAAAATTTTTAAAACTTTTAAAACTCACAAAAGCTGAAACCAAACAAGATTCTAATAAATTTTCCACAAAATTGTGTTTACTAATATTAATCAATTGCTTCAGTCGATAGTGATCAGGAACTTGAAAACGGAGATGACGGACAGTCATTCCAATGTATGTGGCATTGCACCCATGACATAAATATTCATAACCAAGATCTGAAAACCATCTAAGTAACAACTGAAATCCACTAATAAACACGAAATTCAAAAAACAGGAATTACTATCGACTGAAGCAATTGATTAATATTAGTAAACACAATTTTGTGGAAAATTTATTAGAATCTTGTTTGGTTTCAGCTTTTGTGAGTTTTAAAAGTTTTAAAAATTTTAAGACTTTTATAATTTTTAAAGTTCGAATATAAAAAACAAAATTTTGTAAAATTTTAGCGAAATTAATTTAAAAAAATTAATGAATTAGTTAATTAGTTTGTTTAAATAAAGAGCAATTTATATTGATTTAGTTTGATTTCAATTCTACCCGAATATGACAGTGATTCTGTCGAAATATATTGTAGTAAAATATATATATTGGATTTGGTGCTTTTCGTTACATTAACTTATAAAATTTATATTTTTAAATTTAGTGTAAAGTATTTAATTTTAATTGTATTTTATAAAAGTCATCTATTTGATTAAAAAGGGTAATATAATTAATAATATGATAATTGTTTTTGAAATATTTAACGTAAAATAATAAATTTATTAATAAATAGCTATTATTACAATATTAAAGGACTTATACAACAAAAACGTTTTATTTCTAATGTTTTATTCCATCAATAAGTTTCAAAGTATATAACTGGTAATAGATTAATTTCTTATTTACATTATTTGAGAATTTGAAAAACTTATAAAATTTATATTTTCTAAGACTTATATTTGAATATTAAATTATTTTGATTGAAAAGGGTAATTGATTTAGAAATTATTTAGTGTAAGTCAAAACATTTAAATTATTAAGGTATTAAAGTACTTATTCAAAAAAGACCTAATCAATAATTCTCAATAAAATACCTTATATTAGATATTTTCTAAGACTTATATTTGAATATTAACTTATTTTGATTGAAACATTTAAATTATTAAGGTGTTAAAGTACTTATTCAAAAATTAAAAAAAAGACCTAATCAATAATTCACAGCTTGTTATGTAATAAAATAGTCACGGCTTGTTATGTAATAAAATAGTCACGGCTTGTTATGTAATAAAATAGTTTAAATTACATATTCTTCTCATTGATATTCCCCCGATTCTCGATTTTCCATTAATTAATCACTAATATCCCCCCGATTTTCCACTATTTAATCATTTGTATCCCCCCGATTTTGATTAATTATTCCCCACAAATATTTCTTTTAAGATTTTTTTTATTAAATTTATGAATTTTATGAATTAATTTTAAATAAATTCAATTAATATATTTGCATTCTTATCAACCTTCATCTTATCTATGCCCCTTCTCATTATTTACCTCTCATGATCCATTAATGAATTATTCTACCAATTATTTTCACCCATTTGAATTTATCATCGAGTAATGAATAATTTCCTCACTTTAATGAAGATTCTTACCACCTTCATTGTTAATTTTATCAAAGTTTAAAGAATATTTCACTTTTCATTTTACATTGCTTACCACTTTAGAATTTTTATCGAAATTTATGATAATTTTACTGATTCAATGATAAATTTGAATGAGTTAATTAATATATACTCTGAGTTTATCCGACAAAATATTCTGTCCCCCTATGGGTATTGCTCAAAAGGGTACTCACATTCAACATGTCGCAAGGGTATTAGTCGTAAAGGTATTTAATGCTTTTATTTGAATGATTATTTAGACAAATTTGTTGTTTAAGGTATTGATAATTTTTAGAGTTGATGGTTTTAGTAAATATTCAAGTAAATTTCTATTATTTTTGCGGATTTCTATCATTTTTGTGAATTTTTATCGTTTTTTGTGGATTTCTATCATTCTTGTGAATTTCATGTTGATTGAAAGAATATTTAAAAATTTAAAGTTAGTTCTAAGATAAATTTAATTAATTTCTTGATAATTGGATGTATTTTTATTGACTTGTTTTTTAATTTTAAATAAAAAATTATTTTCAATGAGGTTAATAATTAAAGTTTGTACAATAATCAAGTGATAGGATAAATTTTTATGAGGATATTGAATAATTTTCTAAGATTTCATGTTGACTGATTAAAAGTTTTAATGGTGATAAATTTAATTGATAAATTTAATTAATTTCTTGATAATTAGTTGTATTTTATTGAATAGTTTTTAAATAAAAATTAATTTCATTGACAATTAGGTTAATAATTAAGTGATAGAATAAATTTTTGATGATAACTTTGTAATGTATTTGACTAAATAATTTTTTCAATAATTCTCTAAGAATATTTACACATTGATGAACTTTAAAAAACATAAGCTAAGAAACCAGTTAACTTTATCAATGACTTTAAATTTACTTGATAATTATTGTAGGATATACAGAAATTTAGTTTGCTGTTATTGCTTGAAAATGATTGGTTGAATCGATGAAGAATTATAATCAAACAATATATATCATCTCCAGTATTTGATGGTAAATATTTGTAGAAAATTTTAGTGAATTTTGATCTTTTAGTGGGCTCTTATTATTTAGCTTCTAAATTATTTCAATGGAAGAATATTTGGTGTTTATGAAAATTCATATTTTTTGAAGAATTCTTTAAGGATTTTAAGAGGATTGACTGAATTAAAGGAGGATTCAAGTGGGTAGAATTGAAGGATATATTTGGTTAGATGTTTAAAGAGGTAGAAATATTTAATGAGAGATCGATTAAGATGGGAAAATATGATCTTTTAAGCGAGATATAGTCGGTTAGATTTAATGAGAGATCGGTTAAGATGGGAATATATGATCTTTTGAGGGGATATAGTCGGTTAGATTTAATGAGAGGGGTTAAGATGGGAATATATCACTGTAAGGGAGATATAGTAGATTTAATTTAATGAAGGATGGGTTAAGATGGAAATATATGATTTTTTAAGGATGATGTTGGTAAAATATCAATGTTTTAAGGGAAATTGCAATACATTAGTCAGTTATGAATCAATAATAATGTGAAATTATATCGTTTTATTAGGTTGTGATTAATGCACAGTAAATTAATTTAGATTTATGGTTTAGAACAATGTTTTATTAAATTTTCTATTAATTATCCAGGGTTTTATTACGTAGTGTTAATGACCGATTTACTTGGTTTTGACAATGAAATATTTACAGATAAATGGGATTGATATCAACTTTAAATTATTTTTATCTTTATTTAAGCGGAGAATGACAAAGGTTGAGAAATATGGACTTAAAACATTGACTAAATAAAATTTATCTTTATTGGAAGAAATTTATCGGGTGATTTTAATTAGTAATTAAATCGGTTGAATATCGGTAAAAATGATCATTTGAAGAATATAGAGATTTTATTGAATAAATAAATTAAAATTTTCAATGGGACCTAGTCAGTTATATTGTAGTAATATTTATTTAAAATTTCGAGTACTGTGATTTACATTTAGAACAAAAATTTAATTATAACTGGGTTTATCAATAGTGAAATATGTATGATAATAGGAATTAAAGATATAATTATAGTCATTTAAAGGGGATTTTAAGCAATCTTATTAGTCTGAGGTAAATATATAACCTTTTAAGGATATTTATCGATAAAATACTAATCTTTGAAGATAGAGTTATTTCAGGGAAATTTGATGCTTTTTAGATGATTTTAGTGAATTATTTGTAATAATATTGATTAAGGGTAGAAATATAGTCATTTAAGAGATTTTAAGGAATCTTATTAGTTTGAGGGGAATATATGATCTTTAACAAGTATTTATCATTAAAATATCAATCTTTAAATATTGATATATTTAGGGGGGAAATGATTCTTTTTAGATGATTTTATTAGAGAATTCACTTGGATATACCAATTATTGTCATTTAAATGAATTTACTGGTTTGTTAGATGTTATCATTAGTTTTCTAGTCTCTCTTGGAATTTAATGATAATTATTTTTATTGTAGATTGACGACATTGATAATGGTAATGAATTTATACTAATTTTTTGAATATATTGAGAAATCAGTCAATCAATATGAGTACATGTATTACTTTTAAAAAAAAAATAATTAAAATTAATTTTATTTCAATTAATTTATTCAATCTAAATCAATTATCTATTAGATATTATTTATTAACTTAGTCGATTCATATTAACTTGAATGATCAGTATTTTCTTTTATTTACTGGATGATTAATGACTAGAATTCTTTCTTGTCCATTAATTAAATTTTTATGATATTTATTTTGAATAATTTAAATTTTTACAATTATTTAATCCATTTTTATCAAGTTATTGATGTCTTGAGTTCAATTAATTTTTCATCCAATTTTTCAAGTGATGAGTATTTTCTTTTAAAGATCTATTTGTTAGTACATAGTTGTTGGTTGTAAGTAGTTGGTTGACTTTTTAGATTTTGATAAGAAGATAGTGTATGTGATGAAGAATATTTTGTATTTAATTGCTATTATTTTTATGTGTGGTTAGTTGATTGTTGGTACTTGGTATCTAGTTGTTGATATCTTGTATTTGGTAGTTGGTACAGTGTTGTTTACTGATTGTTGTTATATAGTTGTAGGTTGATAATGTTTAGTATCTGGTTGTTGTCGGTTGTAAGTACTTGGTATCTAGTTGTTAGCTGGTTGTAGCTAGTTAATGGGTAGGTGGTGGTTGAGAGTTAGCAATATCCTTACGACCAGTACCCTTACGACTAATACCCCTACGACTAGTACCTTTACGACTAATACCCTTACGACCAGTACCCTTACGACCAGTACCCTTAGCGGTTCAAAACATCCTGTCGGATAAACTCAGAGTATATATAATAAAACTGATCAACAATAAGTATTTATTGAATGTGATTTTTACATTGCAATAATAAGTCAGTAGTTATCAATTAAAAGAAGAATGTTTTGTAAAATAGAATTCATTAGTCTTTCATTGTAATTTAAATTATTTTGAATTTCACGTGGTGTCTTAAAGTGATTGAGTTGTGGTATACAATTCATAAAATACAATAAAGAATATTTAGTTGATTGTAAGTAGTTAGTTGTAAGTATGTGGTTGTTTGAGAGTTATTTAGAACGTGGTATCATGTTGAAAGTATTTGGTACTTATTTGTTAGCACCTAGTTAAAAATATTTAGTAACCGATTGTTGGTAACTGTTTAATTATTATTATAATTATAATTATTATTATTATTATTATTATTCCATTAAAATTTTCATTTAAATTACATTTCTCAAAAAAGTTGGTGGTTATTCAATCTTTTGATAATAAATTTAAAAGTCTTAGTTTAATTTACTTATTACATTACTTATTTAAAAATTATTACTTTAATTTACTCATTTAGCTTTAATTTAAAATTTAAACCATTGTTTTCTTTAATTTAAAATTTTGAACCTTAATTTACTTATTTAAAATTTTTAAGTTTAATTTACTTATCCTTAATTTACCTATTTATCCTTTATTACTTAATTTTACACCATAATTTACTAAACAACTAATTATAACCCTTATTTTCATATTTAACTAATAATTTCATGTGGTCATTGATTAATTGACGAAGATTTGTATCTAAAATTAACATTGAATATCCCAGAAAACTTTCATCCTAAATTGACTTTAACTTTAATATTTTAGATCATTGATTAGTTAATTTAAAAATTAAACATTAATTTACCTATTTAACCAATAATTTCATGTGGTCACCTGGTTGTAAGTACTTGGTATCTAGTTGACAGTGCTTAGTACTTACTATCTAGTTGTTAGTAGTTGGTTGATAATGCTTAGTACCTGGTTGTTAGTTGATTGTTGGTACTTGGTAGGTGGTAGCTAGTTGGTTGCTTGTTTTTGGTTGTTAGTACTTGGTATCTAGTTGTAAGTATCTGGTATCAGGTAAGTGGTTGTTAGTAACTAGTTGTAGGTTGTAGGTACTTAGTAGTTAGTTGATGATGCTTAGTACCTGGTTGTTGTTGGTTGTTAGTACTTGGTACCTGGTTGTTAGCTGGTTGTTTTTGGTTGTTAGTACTTGGTATCTAGTACCTAGTTTGTTGCATGTTTTTGGTTGTTAGTACTTGGTAACTGGTTGTTAGTATCTAGTTGTAGGTACTTGGTAGTTGGTTAATAATGCTTAGTACTTGGTTGTTGTTGGTTGTAAGTAGTTGGTAGCTAGTTGGTTGTAGGTACTTAGTAGTTGGTTAATAATGCTTAGTACCTGGTTGTTGACGGCTGTGAGTAGTTGGTATCTGGTAACTAGTTGTTAGTATCTAGTTGTAGGTACTTGGTAGGTGGTAGTTAGTTGTTAGGTATTTGTTGTGGGTTGTAAGTACTTGGTATGTGGTTGTAGGTACTTGGTAGGTGGTTGTTAGTTGTTAGGTATTTGTTGTGGGTTGTAAGTGTTTGGTATGTGGTAGTAGGTACTTGGTTGATAATGCTTAGTAGCTGGTTGTTATCGGTTGCTAGTACTTGGTATCTGGTTGTTAGTAACTAGTAGTAGGTATCTGGTTGTAAATACATGTTCGTAAGTTACTGGTTGTTGGTACTAAGTTGTTGCTTTGTTGTTGAATTATTATTAAAATTTGTCTTTGAAAAATATTTCATAAAAATTTTCATTAAAAATTAACTTAAAAAATTATTCCATAAAAATTTCCATTAAAAATTACCATTGAAAAATTATTCCATAAAAATTTCCATTAAAAATTACCATTGAAAAATATTTCATTAAAATTTCTATTAAAAATTACTTAAAAAAATTATTTCATAAAAATTTTCATTAAAAAATTTCAATTCTCAAACACCTTCTATTATTTCAACTTTTTGTTAATAAATTTAAAAATCTTACTTTAATTTACTTATTACATTACTTTAATTTACTTATTTAAAAATTATTACTTTAATTTACTTATTTAACTTTAATTTTAATTTTTTACTTTGATTACTTAATTTTAAAATTTGGACCATAATTTACTTTAATTAAAAAATTTGGACCATTATTTACTTTAATTGAAAAATTTGGACCATAATTTACTTTAATTCAATTTTTAGACCCATAATTTACTGTAATTCAATTTTTAGACCCATAATTTACTGTAATTCAATTTTTTAGACCCACAATTTGCTTTATTTTAAAAAATTTACCGCGTTATTTAGTGTAGACCACCTTTTTCTATTGAAATTCTCAGGACCAATTTACTTATTTGAGCCCATTGATAACTTTAATTCAAAAATCTGAGCCCATAATTTACTCTAAGTTAAAATTTTGGACCTTGATTTACTTATTTAGACCATCATTTACTTTAATTCAAAAATCTTAGCCCATAATTTACTGTAATTCAATTTTTAGACCCATAATTTGCTTTATTTTAAAAAATTTACCATGTTTTTTAGTGTAGACCACCTTTTTCTATTGAAATTCTCAGGACCAAGGAGACCCACCTGAATTTAATTCGAAAATTCCATGCTTTTTTAGTGGTAAATTTGTATTGAAAATATCCTGAGACCTTAAATTACCACTGTTTTTTAGTGTAGACCACCTTTTTGTATTGAAAATCCCAGGACCATCGAGACCCCCTCACTATAGTGTGAATAATCCTTGGCTTTTTTAGTGGTAGTCGGATTTTTGTATTGAAAAAAAAAATTTTGTATTGAAAATCCGAGGACCATCGAGACCCCCTCACTATAGTCTGAAAAATTCTTGGCTTTTTTTATTGATTGGCGGATTTTTGTATTGAAAATATCCTGAGACCTTAAATTACCATGCTTTTTAATTGAAGACCGCCTTTTTCTATAGAAAAATTTTTTTTGTATTGAAAATCCCAGGACCATCGAGACCCCCTCACTATAGTCTGATAAAAAAAATTTTGTACCAAAAATCTCTGAAAGCAAAAAATGTGAGTTGCAACAATTTTTTTTTCTAGGGGGGGGTAATTGTTGCAGCGGGCTCCTAACTACCTACTCCTAGTAGAGACGATAGTAACAAACACGAACAAACACCACAAAAACCTATATTTTGATCCCAATGAAGACATATATTGTTTCTGCGGAGGATGTATGAAGCCCGGCTTTTACACCTAAATCCAGAATATAAAAGTTTCTATAATCTAAAAAAATCGATAAAATTATATTATAGCAACACACAAACTTACCTGTGTGCAAAAATTTAATGTTCCGAATGTTAAAAGTTTTATTATAGGAATTGAGAAAGTGACAGAAAAATAATTTTACATACAAACACAGCACACATAATATAAAATACACGCAAATTTAATATAGCTTTTTTTATTCCGAAAGTAGAAAGTCATTAACATACTGTTAACATATCATTAATTTAAAATTATTAAAATTCATGGCTGAAAAAAATTTGGATTTTGAATCTGACAACTCAACTTTGAGTTTTCGAGAAATGGATGACAAAACATCGTAAGATCTATTTATAAAATATTTTTGAAGTTAATATTTCTTTAGATTTTCAGATATTTCTTTGGAGACATTTCCATTTTGCGAAGGTGAAGATCTGACAATGTAAAATTTTTTTTATTTAATTACAAATAATTAAAATATTTTACAACATATCAGATATTTCTAGTCAAATGCCTTTGTGTGAAGATATTCAACAAGTTCCATCGACATCTTTGGAATTGAAGAAAAATATTCGAAAATCGTAAATTTTAATAACTTATTTTAAAAAAATAATATTTTCATAGAATTTCAGAAAATGACAAAATCCGTCTACATCGTCAAAGAGGCTATTGAAAATGAGCTGGAGAAAGAAGATTACAAAAACTTACAAAACAATTTTATCCATATACGCCTAAATGTCTTAATAAAATTAATGTGTTTGGTGATTATTTTATTTCTTTTTAGTTAAAAATATATCTAACTTACATTTTATTGAAATAATTCCAAATTCATAATATGTCATAAAATACCTAAAAAAACACCTGAAATATAAATGCTGATTACAAGTAATATTTAAGAGCTTGAATAATGATCTCATAATTATATAAAATCAAAATTCAAGCCTTAAAATATACTTAAATTTAAAAAACTTCTAAAACCATAAATAAAATTGAATTGAAAATGAAAAAAGCATTCTCATAAATGGTGAGTCATCGATTGATGAACACACCAACATGTATTATAGAGATTTTTAACATGTGGAATTAGGTGTATATGAGCCCACGTATTCATTTTTCACAACGAACCACTACGCCACCCGTGTGATGAGCAAGCAGTCGTTATAAACAATGAAAACATCATGAAACAAATACTAGGTACACAAGAATTAATACATGACCCTCAAACCGATGAGATCACAGCACGCCCACTAACAGATAACTTAATTTTTTTAAATAATGTAGAAGATGAATCTGTATGATATTCATAGCACGCAATTAAGAGCTTCATCTTTTCTTACACCTTAAAACAACTACAATCTTTGTAGACCCATTTATAAGAAACTCACTAATCCAGCACAACTACCAAACTTTCTTCGCAACCTTCCCGTTCCAGGAATTTGTGGACTGGAATAAAATCGTTATGTCAATGTCCAACGGTGAGGACTATTGGGCCTTCTTTTTATCAAGACAAACGTCGTAAAATAGCTCTTATAATCAATCCCTTGATGGACGATAGCCTAGTCGTTCACGCTGAAATCGCTAATAGTATCTTGGAAACTACCCTTAATTACTCGATTAGACAGAAATAATGACCTACACATCATATGGCTATCCCTTTCAAATGATGTCATTTGGCACACATTGTCAACGATGGGATTACAACAAAATAAAATTAATTTTTTCAAAGACATGTACAATGAAGTACAGACAATATTTGAATGTGAAGGCGAAAGATCTTCTTTGGTACTTATCTTGAAAGGGGTAAACAAGGATGCCCTTTGTCAATGACCTTATTCGGTTTATCTATAGATTTCATCCTTAAAAAAATCTTACTAACTCACCCCTTTATCTTTCACAAACATAATATATGTATCTTGGCCTATGGAGACGACATTATACTGGTCTCTAATTCTCACTCATCCATATCCAATGCACTAACCGAAACAATCCACCTGGCACAAAATGTAGGAATACGTGAAGACGTTCCCTAACTTGTTGACAGAAGGAGGTGCCTAATCAACTATATCTATATAAATCATCAATAATTTTATGGAACTGCATGAAACTAAATATCTATAAAATCCTAAATAAATATGTTTATATAACATTAATCAAAAAAGAAGAATGAATTTTTGTTTCGAAACTTTTAATTTTTGAGTTAAAATACATTAACAAAGAGAACATAATAAAATAACATATTTACCGATTCCAAATAGAGAAAATTCTTCAAAACTTGTCAAAGATTACAAATCCACAAAATTATTGGATCCTATATTCGATGAAACGCTAGTTAAAACGATAACTGGATTTCGGCGGAATAAATTTATAAAAATCGAAGGATTTATAACGATTTTTTAAATTAAAATAATGCACTTTTTTACTTTAAGCAAAATTTTTGAAGATAATTATATATAAAATGCAGGGAAGGTTTATTGCAGCACTTTTGCCATTGTAATTATCTTTATTAGGAGTTAGTTTATTAGGACTGCTTTTCATACAGTTAATTGCTGCATTATTTTCATATTATGATATAAGAGTATGAAGTTACAATTTATCAATTTATATTGGAAACGCCTAAATATATTTATTAAAAAAATTCAACTTACTAATTATAATTTATTTTCATTTGTTTTAATATTCAACTATACTTAATTTGAATTCTAGTCTTCCAGTAACTGGAATCCAGTTATATACTATAATCTAGTCTTTCAGAAAAAAGTCATATACAAAAAATTAAATGTCTAATTGGGCCACTGAAGCAAATAATGAAGGTATTTCACATCCAACAACTATGGATTGGAAAGTCAAAGTTAATATTATCGAAAATAATTTACGAAAACTGAAGCAAGAAGCTGACAATATGTCACAGAAATTCACATGGGTAAAGCAAAACAATGGGTCATATGAAACATTTCAGAATTGGATTCAAAAACTAACAGAGTCTTATTCTGAAATCACTAAAAATATGAACGATCTTCAAAAGTCTTTAATAGTTAATTTAATTTTTAAAATAATAATTTGAAGGCTAGTACCATTGGATAACGAACTTGAGCGTGCAGCTAAGCAGAATCAATTCAAGCAACTTTCAAGGCGTGTTGAAAGCCAAATGAAGCACGCTCAAAATTTGTCGTCAAATATCCAAAAAGACATGGAGAAACATTACATTGAAAAAAAAATGGCCGCATCTATTTTATCACAAAGCAGTGGTTTGTATTATTTTATTTAGAATACTATATTTATATATTAACTTAGAATTTAAATTTTTGTTAATTAATATTTAATCAGTGTGTAACATTTCATTGCTCAATATTAGTGATTATATAAAGTTTTGTTAGCTTTAATTAATAATTGTTACACAATCAAAAATATTTTGATAATAATCAATTAAACGAGACTAAACTGGGTTCTTAATTGTTACTAAGCATTTCAAATACTATTTGAATTTTCGATTTAAAGTTAAAGTTGTCATATTTGGTTAGTTTAATCGGTTATGTTTCCATGTGGGAAACGGGTTATTTCTCTTTGCCAAATTTTTTTTTAAAGTTACCAGCTGTAAATGGATTTGACTATATTACATGTATTCAATCAGGGTTGCCTCAGAACTAACGATTATTAGTTTCTAATTCTTTTTCCAATTTTAAATAATATATGCTCCATTCCTAAATATTTTTGAATATTATCTCATAATATTTGCCTATCTTTAAGGAACAAATCAAAAGTTTTCTTCTATATAATATTCGGTAAATATCATTCATTTAACATGTTTATAACTTCCATTATACATAAAAGGTATCCACGATGTCTGCATGGAATTGAAAATACCTGTAGCTATGTAACCATATGTCATAGAAAGAATCTGTAAAAGGCAAAAGAAAGAAATTTTCAACATGTCCTCAATACAAAGGGAAATATGATTCTGTCGTTCTACTGGATGATTTACAGAATCGCCAGCAATCACATAAGTTGTCCTATCTTGCTAGCAATTACTAAAGATCGAGATTTGATCGAATAAACATTTGTTTGCATATGGTCAAATTCAAAGAAATTCAATAGAGTCAAATTTGGTGAATATGAAAGTCACCCTTTCCATTCTATCTGTAAGGCAATTTCTCTTTTAGAAACCGTTTAACTTTTCTCTATCAGCCCTAATTGGTTGAGCTATCACATATACTTACAAAGTCACACAGTATTTTAATTGCACATGAGCTTAATCATCAATTCTATGATAAGTTTTGAAAGAGTTTATTATATAGAGATTACAAATAATAAATATGGATTCAAAAAATGAATTAAAAATGAAAAATACAAATTTTAATGGTTTTCCTTTATGAAAATTGTGATTTTTCAACAAGACAGTGATTTATTTTTATGCTTTAAGTTCAAATTTGCTATTTAAATAATAGTTTAAATTGTTGTTTTGCTCGATTATATTTAGTTTTATATTTATAAACACGTAATGCAAACATACATATACACAATGTGATCACAGACACCCAGATCGTAATAGGACATTTTTTAAAAGATGACTCAACCGGGTTCGAAAATATTCCTCATAATCCAACATACTATAATGTTGCATTTTATACTATATTGTACATCCAAAATAGGAAATTGTGCTGTTCATAATCAACAAAAATGTATTTGTTTGTGCGACAATAATATTAATACGTATCTTAGCATTTTTCATATAATAATTCAGGCATATTCAACTGAATTTATATCGCCCCTTGACATAATGTAGATAATACAAATATTTATCAATTTAATAATGTTAAGAAAGATTGAAATATTAATAAATGAAATTGGAACAATCAAGGGATCAATAGAATATTTGAAAACAGTTAATAATTCAACTTCGATAATTTCAAACAATGTGACATTAAATATGAGTACATCAATATTTAGAATACCAGTGTTAATTTTAAATTATTTTATTGTTTAATAAATGTATTGATTATGTTTCATTGTCTTGAATGATGTACTCTTGCGACATGTTAAATGTGACCAATATATCTTGGAAAAAATATCTTGTCGGATAAACTCGGACTATATATAATAATAATTTATGAAATACGTTATTATTTATATGTTTTTTGTATATTTTAATTGTTAAATTAATAAATATTTTTATTATCTGACATTTTATAATCTACAACAACCCCTTGACATATAAGATAGACATTTAGTAAACAAGCTCCTTTAGGCGCATTATAGATCAGTTGATCTACATATCATGCGATAGTGCTGCAATTAGACAGATTGTAGTTTGTATCAACAACTCCATTTTCTTCAACGACTTTCAAATATAAACTGTATTAATTAAGAACTTGGCACTGCTATATTAATACGTATAATAGTAATGCAAACTATATAAAAAAGTATAAAATGATGGTTTCTTGATAGCAGTATAAATTAAATGTTTGAAATATATTGAATTAAAAATCTATTATAAAATAATTTAATTTTTTTTCATTTAACACGTTATTTGCGACAAAAGCCTTATTTTATCATTTACTTGTTTAATATATCGAAAAGTATTATTAACTTTTGACCTGTCCTGAGAACATACCAAATTTCTTAACTATACCTAGATTAATATGTTGTATATGCTTGTAATAACTGATCGGTCGCGGATTTATTAATTGAAATATAATTCAAATAAATGTGTAAGCCATTTCCTCAGCGTTAATTATTTTTTTAAATATTTCGACCTCAAATGTGTCCTGTTCACTACAAAACGAAATTTAACTGACCCCTCTTTCTTTTTAATTGCATATTTCTATTTCATTTATTGTTCCTCTCTTGATATAAAATAGACAGAAATAGAAAAGACAGGAAAATATTCAACTATAAAGGAATGATTAAATTTAAAGGATCAGTTAAATTTCGTGACATAACTAGATTCAAACTATTAATTAATAAACACTTCATAAATGGTGAGCATATTTTACATTTTACAAATAATTATTAGGATGTTAAACTTGTAGGAGAGGATTAAAACCCGAAATATGCATTTTCAGAATTGCATATTTGTAAATAGTTTGTCTTACTGCCTAGGAAATACTAATTACGCCTTTGTACTAGGAATTGTAAATATTATGAAAGATAAGATGGAGTTTTATTAATATTTGAAATTAAAATGTAACTTTATCTGCATTTCTGTTTAAAGTTCCATCAATATTTTATGTTAAGTAAAATATTGATCGGCTCTAAATATAAATGAAACTAATAGAATTTGCAAAAAGAAATCAATAGTTAAAATGATAACGGATTTTACATATTAATCTGTGCTCTAAAGATATACAAATAATCTAATATTATGTCATCATATCGTAATTTGATTTTGGTGCAACATAGGCCTGCAGCAATACTGTTTCCTAACACTTACAGGCTTAATTGTTAACAAATAATGATAAGCCGCATGAATTGTTAATTGTAAAATTTTTTTTAGCGCTCCACATCTATTAAGAAATATTATTTGTAGTGTTGATATTAATTTTGATGGATTGATATCGTTTTTTATTATCCTGTCTATTATACTTCTGATATATGAAGTATATATCAATTAATGAGATTATTTCAAGCAGGCATTTTCAATCAAAATTGCCCTGCGGGTCGCATCAGCTGCTGAAAATATTTTTTAGGTTGCACATACACTAAACTAACTGAAAATTAATAAAAAATTCAAATACTATTAGATTTATTAAGGTAAGATATACACATCCAAGCTTTTCCTTGTATATGCTCAATTTACTGAGACCTCTTAAAATATAATATTTTATTGAACTCTAAAATTAAAATTAAATCTATAAAACCATGAGTATATAAATTACGTCAATAAAAAATTACATTAATAAAACTATGAAATTATGTCGTTAGTAAATTCCAATTCCAAGAAAATCAGAATTAACAGCAAAATCATGAAAATTATCTCGAATTTAAAAGTAAGGATTTAGCAAAATCTCGAGTTGTAAATTAAAAATTATCTAGCTGCAAGTAATAAATTTGTATAAATTATTAAGACCGCTAGTACATTATGTCATAGGCCGCTTGTTTTTATTTTATTCTTTTCATTAGTTCTTTTAAGATACGATTTAAAACACTTCATCCTTGTATCTAAATTAATTAATTGTTTGGACAACAACTTTATTGGTTGTAAATGAGATATTAGATTATGCAATAAATTCATGTCATTCTATTAACCCTTTGACCGAGTATCCCGCGATTTACGCGTGCTCGATTTTTTTTGTTTTCTCATGATGCTATTCCGCAATTTCCCCGTTCAAGCTGTCTTTCTGTGCTGATAATTTTATGAATCCCGATTTCGACGTACTAACATTATTTATAAAAATACATTTTTTAATTAAATTTGACAAAAAACGCGGTTTCCAAATAAATTATCCTTTCTAATTTCGTAAAAACGATATTTTATTTACAATTTTATCGGCTTGTAATAATATTTCATCGATTTTCATTGCTGCAGATTTTCCTAAAATTTCAACAAATTTTCGGCTTTTGTTAATTTCATAGTTTGAGACCTAATACATTCATGCCTTCACCTGTATTCATTTCATAAGAACAATTTCTAGTTCTACTAGATATATAACTTCTCCGCGCGGAACCTTACATATAATTCGATGTCATGAGCAATAGCGGTATTACATTAATTATTAGTGGCTAAATTTTAGTAATGTAAAAATAGTTATTTTAATGAAATGAATTTTTTTGTTCCTTTTAATTATTAAATATATCATTTCATGTTCAGTTTAAACCTGACGCTGGTTTCGAGCTTATTTGTCGTGTTTTTTTTACAGGAATTCATTCATTTATTATTTATGTAAATAATTATTAATATAATATATTTGACCAATCACACAAAATTTTGCAATTCGTATTGATAATTTCATGTGATTACACCCAAATTTTCTACATGTTTGTCTAAATAAACCAGATATGTAATATCGGATAGATAAATTATATGTGGCTTTGATATATATATATTTTTGATATATATATGATATAACATATTGGAATGTTATTGCACAATTCTATTATTTCATTGCTATACACAGCGGCAATAGTTAGAATTGAATAGTGAAAATCATTGAATTGTGCTGTTTATGCGCAATTAATCTATTTTTATCATTTTTCAGTAACTCTAGTCAATAAGTTGGTCTAAAATATTAATGTTTATTTCGTTTTCAACTTCATTCCGTTACTGTTTAGAAAATAATACGTTTTGTTCATTCTGACTATCATTTTATTGATAAATTTATGTATGAAAACAAATGTAGATTTAAATTTTAACTACAAATAGTTTCTCTGAAATTTCTTTCTAAATTTTGATGCCAAAATTTAATTTGAGAAAATTTCTGATATTGCAATAAATTAAATAAGTATTTTCTTGAAAGAACTTTTAAAATCAAATAAAGAATTCGACATTCATATTAAAAATTCGAACGAAACAATGTTTAATAAGTTTTCTTATATATAAATGGTATGGAAAAAAGAGTATGAAATTTGAAACTTTTATTATAATAATTTTATAAATTAATTTGATAAATTAATTTGAATAATCTACCCAATGAGTGGTACAGTTGTTAAGGGCGTCGTGATTAACAGTGTAACGTTTGGAACGATAGGTACTGGGTGCCACCCATTAACATTTATACAAAGCATAAGCGCCACTCTTTCATTTTCGCTAACTTTTTGTGTAAACTTTTGTATAAAGGTCGGTTTCATCTCAATTATAAATTTGTTACGGTATAGACCCATTTTCCAAAATAATCTTTCTAAATTTACCTGGAAACACAACTGATATATCAGCGTCACATGAAAATTTCTCACCCATACAAAGATATATTTATCTCTCACACTTAATTTAAGTTAATCGTTCGATATTACATCATAGATTCGCCACTGTTGTAAAAACCAAGAATCTAAAGTATTCTCTGATACGCGTTAAATGGAAAAGTCTCTAAATTTATTTATTTTAATTCTGACAAATGATCAAAAATTTAATTCTACACAACACAAATTTCGGCTTTGTTTTATCAAGTGAAAATTTTCGATTATATTACAATCAATTAGATTCTAATGATATTCTATAATTAATTAATTAAATTAATTATTATATTTGTTGAAGAAGTTAATGAATTCTATGTTTAGTGAAATAAATATTCTATTTCAAGTATAGTTTTGGTGTATTCTTAGTATTCTCAGTTTTGCTAATAAATTTCTAAAGAATAACGATTTTCAGTCTATATCTAACATTTTAGGCCACGGAGACATTAGAACAAGCGATGTATCTTTAGGGAATTTAGAGTTGCAAACAATCGAAGATTCGCAACTTAAAGAAGCTATTGAAGAACAACAACAATGTGAAAAGCTAGTCAAAAATGTTCTTCAATTGGAAGAGATGATGATTAAGATGTCTGAAATGATTCACGAGCAGGGCGAATCAGTCGATAATCTAGAAAGTCAAGTAATTGCAGCACATCAAAATGTAGAAGAGGGAGAAAAAACTCTAAGCAATGCAGTTGACATTAAAAAAAAGATCACCAAGAAGCAAATCTACTGTGCTATTGGTATAGTGATTGCACTGTGCCTTCTCGCATTAATTATTGGACTGAGCGTCGGCTTGAAATAGTCATCCAAATTGCTTTCCTGCATATCCGGACCTTTATCGATTCTTTGGAACTTTTCCTTTGATAGTGGTATTCAGTCATATTTTTTTACTTTATAATTTTTATTACCAAGAATTTACTTTTATAATTATTATTACATTTTGATTCTATCTCTATAGAAGGAATTATGTTGTAGCCGAGGATTATTTTTATTGATTATTCTAATATGGTTGATTTTGCTTGTAGAATATTTATGAAATTATAACTTCTTTAAATTTTTGTTTTTGATTTTATCAATTTATCCATTAATATTGTTTATATCGATTTATCCATTAATATTGTTTATATCGATTTATCCATTAATATTGTTTATATCGATTTATCCATTAATATTGTTTATATCGATTTATCCATTACTATTCTACATATCGATTTATTCAAATATACACCAATAATTGGCACTTTGAATCAGGTTATGGAGAATTGGAAGGTTAGGAAAGTACCTCAGCGATTTTAATTCCATTATCGATTTATTCTAATTATGTTTTGACCACAATCACTTATTTTGAAAAACACCCGGGAATGCGTTAATTCACCTTAAACTGTGGTGAATAAGATGTCCCTTTTATAAAGGATTTTCTCATTGTCGCATGAAATTTGCAGTTTTCCTTGATTTTTGTTTTTCACCCTTTTCGAAAACATATGGCTCACAGGGACCCACTTGCCGAAATAAAAATCTTTGGCGACTCATTGACAATAAAATTTACGCCTAGGGGGACGAAGCGAGCCACGGACGATTAGGGGGTCTGAGGGAGTATGGTTCAATTTCATGCCAAAGATGACGTTATCTACGTATCCGCCAACTAGGGAATAGTAATGTATTATGGTCTTGTCATTTGCATTGCAGAATAGTTTTTCAGGACTTTTTTCTGCCACTTTCTGAATTTCTATAGTAAATGCTTTCATTTCTTGCAACATTAAAATTAAGCACAAAGGTAAATTTGTGTGTTTCAATAATATAAGAGTATTGATTTTATTTCATTTTATAGATGTTTTTATTCCACGCAAACAGGTGTATGCATGGACGGGATTTTGTGATATACATGATCTATATGATTACCAATAGACAATAGTTATGGGGCACTTACCAAAATAGTGTAATATAAATGGCATGTATCAATACTCATCTCTTCCAAAAGAAACAATTTTATGTGTTTCTTAAATAACAATTTCCTTCATAAATAATATATCATGAAATGGATAACTCAAAATTGGGTCCAAAATTCATTACTACCATCATCTGTAATTTTTTGTTTAAATATTATTGCTACAAATTTGAATTTGAAATACTTGGGCTTTTAGATTAAACATATTTTTTATTTCTTCTATAAATTATTTATTATTATTATTATTATTATTATTATTATTATTATTATTATTATTATTATTATTATTAAGTTTTTGTAAGTTTGAATAAATAATAAAACAGTTAAAATAATATTTATACACAAGATATAAATAATATTTATTGGCACAATAACATCAACATCCAATAATTTTTGATATCTCTTGATTGTATTAAGTTTTTGGATTTAAACGCACATCTACAAATTGTTTATAAATAAACAAAACTATTCAAAAGATTCCAAAACCGAATTGTCTATGGATTTGGATAGAAGATAAATTTATATCTGTTTATACATATTAAATATGCGGCCGTCGTCCATATAGATTTGCTGAAGTTACAAGTGATAAACGATAAATTATAAATTCTTATTCGAATTAATGAGGTAAAAAGGTCAAAATGAAAATCATTATTTTATCATTTTGTTATTTTTTATTTTTTCGAGGATTTCTTACGTTTAAATTCAACCTGAAACTGGAATACATAAATTGCGATGAGGTTATCATTGTATCTTGGTGTCCTAATTTGCCCAGAAAAGGCTCCATATCGTTGCAAACCCACAAATTTATGAACGAAGAGTTTGTGACGGAAAGTTCACAGAACAAACCTTGTATGTCAAACAAATCTTACCCAGTGATATTCAAAATCAAAATCGAATGCAATAATATTTATTACTTTACTGTCAGTCTCGATGGGTATGAACAAAACGAAATTGTCCATTGTGAAGATTTCTGTGACAAAGAAGAAAAAAGTCTTAATTATTATTTCGGAAATCTTTCTTGTTCGGATTATCTGAATAAACAAAAGAATTATATAGTTTTACCGAAAAAAAGTCAATGTTTTTCATACATTTTTCTAATCGGATTTTGTGTAACTACGTTGGCAATTGCGATATTCCTGATTATTCTTGTTTGTAATTTTTGGAATCGTTTCAAAAAAGTGTCTCTGACTCTCCAATATTATGATCACTCACGAGAACGAGTGAATGATGATATTTAAATAATCTTACTGTTTATAATTTCATTTTATTAACTCAATAATTAAATATTATTCTTGTATTCCACTTTTGTTTGAATAGTGTTGAATCCTTTGAGAGGAATTGCCAATTATACTGATTTCCAACGAAAATGTCAAATATAGTATCACGGGCCTGGAGCGTAGAAACACTCAGAAATCTCTGATCAGTCATTAATCTGATGAATTTTGTAAAATTTTGATTAAATATTTTTTCATTTTGATTGTATTTATAATGATTATATAATAAAAAATTTTATAATTTGTTTATTTATAGTTCTTTCTGGAAGCTTTGCAATTGAATTTAAACTTTGATAAAGGCTGTGCTGAAAACTTTGTAATTTTAATTTATTTATTTGTAGTCATAGGAAAACAAAAAATTGGAAATATTCAACCAATGGTAAAGAAGATAAAAGATTCTATTGTTAAATATTGCTGTAAATTTATATTTTTAAGTAATTAACATCCAAAAAATATGCTAATTAAAAATGAAATCTCACCGCGATTTTTGGCGCTCAATAGAGCCACTATACCAACTGTTATACATACAAAATGGTTACTAAATAATATCAAATGATTTAATGACACAAAATTTATTTAATGAAGAATTATTCGGTAGAAAATGCATTATTGCAGTGGATTTTTACCTTTTTTATTTACGGCCGTGGTCCGATTAATAACTATAAATTTCTTTGCAGTCTCAAGTTTTTCATTTATATTTTCAACATTAAAACTGTTGAGGATATCTAAATAATAAAATTCAATAATTATTCAATGAATAAAACGATTATGGGGGTAAATGCATGAAATCGAGAATGAGGTGTTCCAGAATTCTGAGAAACAAAAAATGAGAAAAAGATGTTTTTCTTTGATATTCACGAATTTTCGGCACAATCTTTCGAATTCTGTTGATACAACTCAAAAGAATTTACATCATCTCAAGACAGGTAACCACATGGAAGACCATCACAAGTATAATATCTAATCGAGTCTGACTCGACTTCTATAAAACTTTTTCATTTTCAACAGACGTTTTATTTACTTTCAATTTAATCACCCGCTTTCTTTCTTTGACATGAATGGTATTTTGACTGAGTTGAGAGCTTTTTTATTTGGGATTCTTTCCTAATCACAACCAATAATTCAATTTTCTTTTACGAAAAGCCGGAAATTTATCAGAAAATTAAATTATTCTGTTTTCTTGCTTGCCAGGCTGAGATTTTGTCGGCTAAACTCAGAGAGTTTAATATATTTTTGCTTCAACTATTATTTTTGGATTCTGCTAATTTGTGCTTTTAAATATTTTACACAACGATTTCTGTGCCCGTATTGATAAATAGATGTAGTTTTTGATGATGAATGGGTATTCAAAATCACTTTTATTAATGATGTCTAAAGAGACGGTTGATAAATGAATTGGTGATAGCAACTGACAGAGCCTTAAATAAAAAGAAGGACTATTTCTCTAATGTCATCAAGATTTATATGGAATTAGCCATACACCGTTTCAGTATCATTTGAAATTGACAAGATGTCATCAAGACATGGCTTTAGTAAAATTGATATCGAAGACAACTTTGTCAATATGACGTTAATAAAGACTAAAATGCATGATTAAATATCAAAATAAACCAAAAGATTACGGCAGCCTCGGGAATGTTTTAAGTGGCAATATGAGTTTAATGATAATCTTTTAATAAACCTATTTTGAAGAAAATTATTTATCCGCGAAGGTTATTAAGGATGTTGGTGATATTTTTCTATTGTCCATACTTACACTAATTAATTAATAATAACCTTTCGCTTAAATTTTATTATTATTTAATTATTTCCCCTGTTTCTCCACCGTTTCTTCCAGATTTTTCTTTAATCGCCAAATTTTTATTATCAATATTATTGTTTCCTTTTATACTTGATTTATTTCCCAAAATTATATTAATTAATTTAGTTATTATTTAATTATTTAAATAATTTGACGCTTATTTTTATTCTAGTTTTGTCAACATTCTCAACACATATTTAAAGAGTACAGAAATAAAATTTAAATATAGAACTATCTAAAATTCCAGTGAAAAATTAAGTAAACTCAAAAGATAAAAAATCAAAACATGAGAGAAAAATTAATATTTTAGTTTAAAATGATGAGTAGATGCCACTCAAGGTAAAACATAAATCCGATAATTTTAGTTGATGGATGGTCATATAGGATGTGATTTCTTTTCAATTGGCATTATATTTATAAAAAAAATGTTTTTTGATATATTTAATGATTCATAGTCAAGCTTTTTAATAAAAATAATGTCAATGAAAAATAAATCAGTGATGAAATTTGAACAAAATAGTTCTTATAAAATATATATACTTTATGATGTTTATTTTTTGTTTCTCTGGAAGCATATTTTAAAACAAAAAAAACCATAGAATAATTCCGTCATCCTTAAGATTTCTTAAATTCAACCGACAATCTTAAACTATACTAAACGAAAATCAATGGCTGAAATAGAAGCTAGAATATGGTTTTTGGACGGATTTTCAATTTATGGTGTCTGCTAAAGGTTGTTTGAATGCCCATGGCTTTCTGCTATTTAAGAACAAAAGAAATACTTTGAAACTCGTGCAAGATTAGTACGAATTAGTTCAATTAGAAATGATCAAAGAATAAATTTGTGCAAAAAAGAAAATTAATTTTTAAATTTGACACTTGATAAATGGACAAGTTTCAAAAATCGTCGTTATTAGAACCGAAATGTACATTATTCGACCACAATCTACGATAACCTAGGTCTGATGAAAATTTATGGTAATTGTTCAGCTGTATTTTCAAAAATTCTACTTTAACAAAACTGTCCAGTTTCCAAATGTACTAAAAAGGTGTTATGGGCTTAAAAACCGATGAAGCATCTGTATTGAAAAGATTTGAGAGAAAGCCATCATCAAATTTGCTTTCAAAATATTTATAAAATGTTCCTTTCAAAGTAACTTCTTAACTAGGTGATTTTTGCGTAATATTAAATATTTCCTAGCACTTGAGCATACATTTTGAAATTTTAATTTTGAGAGAATGCAAAAGAGTGAAATACAGAGAGTTTTAAAAACTATGTTTTTACGGTTAGTTTTTTCATTTGTTTTATGCATTTTTGTATAAAATTTTCATATAATTTTCTTCTCAAAAAAATCTTTCACCCAAATTGTCCCATGTCACAAATCTTTAGCTAGCAATGGAATACATTCAATTTTAATTTATAGTACCGAGACATTATAACTTTTTGAGTAAAATTTCTTAATTCACCGATTCTATGTTAATTTTTTAATACAAGAGTCCAAAATTGCTCAACTCTTCATTATTTTATTAAGCAAATTTTTAATTCTCATTACCATTTTATTAATTAATTTTAAAATATTCCCAAAACAATCATAAAAAGTATTAAAAAAATTAATTGAATTATGTTCAAACTGTGGACGTCCATAAATACTAAAAAAGAAAAGGATTTAACTAAAGGATGAAATACATTTTTTTGTTTTAATTTGTAATGAAATTTTTTATATTATTTATGTACAATTTCAAATCGATTAAAATAAATTTTAAGCTTAAATTAAAAAAATATTAAAATTAATAATTTACAAATTTGTAAATCTTTGTGAATTAAAATTGATTGATGGTCAATTGTATGATTTAATTAGTCAGCTTTAAATCTGATTTGTTATAAATGATGTTTAGTATTGATCGTAATTTTTATTTTTTCTTAAATGTTCAACGTTTGATCTGATTATATCAGTTGTAAAATGCATAATTTTCTTATCATTTTTACGGCTTCTGTCATTTCTTTAATATCTGTCCAAACACATAAAATTAATTTCACTCAGAATTTTATTAATTGCGATCAATTTATTGTATCAGTTCAATGCTCATTTCCGATCAAAAGGCGAACTTTGGAATTTTCTGTTTACGAATGGGATAAAGATGAATTTAAATTGAACTACAAAATGTCGAGGAATTGTGCTCGGATCACTGATCAGGTGCAATTTATTTACCAGGTGAATTGCAAATCATTGTATCAATATTCAATAAGTGTGGCACCGACCTTTAATAAAGGAAAACTCATTTGTGATTCTTATTGTCAAAATGTAACAGAAAGTTCAGTTTTTCTATTTGGAAACGTTTCGTGTGGCCACTACACCAACCAATGTGATAAAATCGAGAATATCCCAATGAACAGCAAATGCGTTTCCAAAGAGTCAGAGTGTTTTTATTTAGGTTATGCTTTGATGAGTATAATTGTTGTAATCATCCTCGTTCTGGTTGCTGGGACTAGTGCTATAATCATCGTCTTTATGAAAAGATTGCTTTGTAAAAAAGAACTGAAAATGATAATTTATCGAAGTTTGTAAATTTGTTATTTATTTTTGAAATTTTACACCAGAATTTTTTATAATGATTTTTATATATATTTTTCATTTCCACTTTTCTATTTCAAAAGATCAATTTTGCAGCAAATGACTATTATGTATCAAATATACTAAATGTTACTCGAATATCTGTTGGGTATTTTGTGCAAGTGGTATCACTGTCTGACTCCTTGGTGTCTTTTTATGAAGGAAATCGAACAACGAAATACAATAATATTGATTTGAAATTATCACAATTACTTTCTTTAATCACACACTAATGAAACAATCTCCGTTTACACAACTTTAAATAACTCTTTTTGCTCTGCATACTTACTTTGTATATTTTTCCCTGGGCTTCCTCTTACCGCCTAATTGGTTTGTGCGATTTATTCATTTTTGATAGTTTGCCTCAATTTAATTACTTGTCGCCTAATTCTTTTGCCTCTACCTAATTTGATTGACCAATCGGGTCCTCTCACACTGCACAGGTTTTCCATTAGCTCGGGTTTTCCATTGGCTCGGGTTTCCTATTAGCTAATTAATTTTTTAATTAATTTTAGTTTTTTGCGATTACAGGGTTTTTACCTTAATTTAATCTCTTTAAGTTTAGCTTAATCCCTTTAAAATTTAATTTAATCCAATCATATATTAAAGTAAATTATATACAAAAATAAACATCAAGAAGTTGTAAATCCAAGTTTCGATTTTCGGTATAGATTTATTAAAACTCTTCAATTTTAAGTGCTTTTACAGCAAAGGATCTTACATGGTTAAAGAATCCAATACAATCATTTTCAGAAATTTTAGTAATCGTGGTATTTATTGGTGTGATCCATTCACTTGAAGTATTAGAGTTGAAATCCTTTATTAGAGACTTCCATTTCGCAAAGACTTCTTCGATTGGATTAAATTGAGTGGTATATGGTGGTATGAATAGTAATTCATGCCCGCTTTCAGTTATTAAATTTCTTATTTCTTTTCCTTTATGAATACTACAATTATCCTTTATGATTTTTGAATTTGTAAATCCATCATTATTCAGTTTTTGTAACAAATTTCGATGAAAATCCATTAAATCATTACGGTTAAACGCTAAGAATTTTAGACTTTTCTTGCAAACAGCTGCACAAACAGAAAAATTTTGTGATCTCAATTTTTGTACTTGTTTTATAGGACTTCTATCGACAAGGCTCTTCCCATACTTTTCCTCGTTGAATAACTTATTCCAAATTTCTCAACAAAAATAACGTTACTTTCATCCAACTCTAAGTATATTCCAGAAAAATTAAATCGAGCTTCTAGGGATTTTTTTAAAAATATTGTTTAAATATTTTTTAATATTTTTGATTATAACCATTTGTCATCCAGATTTGGAAGAGTATAAAAGGAATGGAAAAATCAGAACAAACTGGCATTAGTCCCAGATAGGGATTTTAAATAGAAATTTGAGAATAGACAAAAAGAAAATCATTGGAAGGATCAAGAATAATAACGAGATGAATATTAATAAAGGTTTTGACAAAGAATCAACACCGAGCGGTGGAACGGTCAAACTCATAAAACTTTGATCATTGATTATTTTGTATTGAGAGAGATATTTTGTGATATACGTTGGGTAGTTTCTTGTTTCGTTATTTTCAATTAAAGGGACACGTGGAGTCAAATAGTACCGACTCAAATTAATAAAACCCAACATGTGTTTGAATTTTATTTTTATCACCAAAAATATTTTTCTGCTTTTTGGTAGTATATGCACGTAATTTATACTGGCCACTCATAATATCTTTCCTTATTTCAAGTATGTGTATATTTTTTGTATATATAAAATAATTATGCAAATACTACTGGATAGCTAGGAACACCCAAGGGTCAATTCGACATATTAAATATATATTTGTAACCACTGGAAAGTAGAAGATGATGAGAAGTGAGCTAGATGGCTTCCCAATGATTACCCATGTTAAATAATCATAATAATTACAAAATGACTTGTATAATTTAAATTGTAAACCAATCATAGCACATTTAAATTATGCAAACTGTTTCATGAATTAATTTAAACAATAATATTATAATAAATCGCATTAGCAGTTGCTTATGGTGAGAAATAAAACAAATTTCACAAATTTGAAGAAAAATTTAATTTTTAATCATTTAATAAAGTCGAAATAATCTTTATAAAAAAAATTATTCTTTCATAAGAAACCGAAATTTCTTTGAAGATAAAATTAATCATATTTATAGATAATTATAGATAAATTGAATACAAGAACAGTGACCTCTGACACTCTAATATTAGAAATCGTCATATAAATACGGCCCGTTTTATTTTCCAATCACATCAAACAGTTTTTTAAAATTCAAGCATGAAATTGTTGCTTTGCGCCCTTCTAGTCACATTTGTAGTCGCTGATGACTATTACGGATATGACAAATACGACAAATACGACAAATACGACAAATACGACAAATATGACAAATACGACAAATATGGGCATGGCAAGTACGACAAATATGAAAAATACGACAAATATGACAAGTACGATAAATATGGCAAGTACGACAAATACGACAAATATGGCAAAGAAGATTCATATGGATACGACAAATATGATAAATATGGTAAAGAAGATTCGTATGGATACGACAAATATGGTAAAGAAGATTCGTATGGATACGGAGACTCATACGGATATGATAGCTATGGGAAATATTAAAAATGCTTAATTAATAGGTATTCGATGTGATATATAATAAAATATAAATTAGTTTTTTAAAAAGTTATTCCCTTTGATATTTTTAATGTATATTATTATTAATATTGATTATATTATTTATTATAAGAATATTTTATAATATTATTTTTGAATTATTTTTAAATATTTTAAATATTATTTTAAATATTATATATATATATAGAGCATCTTACTTTTTGAAATAATATTAATAATAATAATATTATCTTAAATCTTTGATTTTTTCAAGTTCAAAATACCATAATTATTGTAATAGTACCTCACACGACAATTGTGACTTCATTATGGAAAAGAATTACAAACATATCCATAAACATAACATATTCTTACCACCTGAGAATAATATTGTTAATTTTATCTGTGTGTTATTAAAATTATCTTTCGACTTTAAATTAGAAAAGAATTGTTACTTTATAATATATATTTCCAACTAATAAGCACCTTATTTGGTTAAATGATAACCAAATGATCATATTTCTATTATGACTCTGACTCCTTTAAATATTTTTACCTCGAACAAAGACAGAAATTTACTCCAAATGAATTGCTGAATGTTGTTATTAATGACCATGTATTTCTCACGAAGTTATATAAATTATATTAACTATTGTAACGANATGAAAATTGAGATTTTAATTATTGAATTCGTTGTTTTTGCCTGGAAATACTAACAGAATATGTTTTAATTCAAAGAATCTTCATTATAAATTTTTGAATTTAAAAAATTAAATGAAGGATATATTAAATTTAGAATACATAAAATTATAATATTATAATATTATATAAAATTATACTATATAATAATATTAATGTTTAAATATGCTTAAATAACTAAATTGTTTAAATATGTTTAAATAACTAAATTTAAATTATTTAAATATACTTTTGATATAACTTTATTTCTTTCGTTTTAGTTTCCATTAGGGCATGGTTCGATTAATCGGTTAATCGGTTAATCGATAAATTTATATATAGTTTGATTATTCGAACAATTTCTAGCTAATTCGATTAATCGTTTTTTTAGCTTGTATTTATTTGTAACAAAATTAAAAATTGCGTATATGGAAGGCAATTGTTTTCCTGTACCTGCACCCAAAAGCATTAGGAGTCATTTCTATTTTCCGCGAATTTTATTATTTCTATTTTCCGCAAATTTTATTTAAAGTAGGAAATAGAAATTTATCACCGTAGGGTAGGCATAGTAAAAATAAAAAATTCTTTAGTTATTTTGTCATTACATTGCTATCAGCATTTAGTTTTCTTTTAATAAACATTTAAAAGTCGTTGATATAAAAGTGAATTATTTTTCGGTATATTAATACTTAAATTTTTAAAAAATATAAAATTATCTAAATAATTGTGCTCGAGAAAAACCTCTAAAAACAACACCAATTTTATCAATAATCTCTTATTTTTCAAAACAGGTATACCTTTTACAAAATATAATATATAAAATATTTACATAATAAAAATTAAATTTAGATTAATCTATGGCTGAGAAGGAAAAAGAAAGCAATTGGATTCAATCCAAAGAAAAGAGAAGTGAAATTTGGACTCATCTATTAATTAACAGCAAAGACAATAATATTTTAAAGTGCAAACACTGTGACACTACATTTCGGTCGCATAAAACAACGACGTCATACAGGTATCATATGGAACACAAACATAATTTGTGTAAAGTGGTTGCTTCAACTTCAGCAGGAAGTCAAAATAATGACGCATCTAAAGTTACTTCGTTTTTTACCAAAAAATCTGCATCATCCCCAGGATACGTACTTGCTAAATTAACTACATTAGATCGCATACCGTTTGCTACTCTGGAAAATAGCGAAGAAATCAAAAATGGATGGAAAGCCCAAGGTTTAAGTATTCCTGTAACAGAAAAGGGTATTAAGGCTATGGTGGTTGATTACGCAGATACGAATCAACAAGCTATGAAAAACAAACTTAAATTGAAAATCGAAGCTTGGGAACGATTTTCTTTGTCTTTAGATGAGTGGACTTCAAAACGCAATCGTCGATATATGTGTCTAAATATTAACACCAAAGATAAAGATGTTTTTGGGCTTGGCATGATAAGAATAAAAGAAACCATGCCAGCAGCCAAAGCAGTTGAAATTGTAGAAAAAAAATTAAGTGAATATGACATTATTTTGAAAAAGCACATAGTGGCAGTTGTGACAGATGGCGCCTCTGTAATGAAAGAGATGGGTCGTTTGATGTGTATTTACCATCAAGTTTGCCACAGCCACGGCATACATTTGGCAGTTGTAGACGTCCTTTACAAAAAAATTTCAACTACGTTTGAAGAAATAGACGAGGAAATCCAATTGGAAAATGAAAACGCTGGAGATCAATCTGATTACGATTCAAATGAAAGTGAAACAGAAAGTGAACTTCAATTTTGGATGGAAGAAAATCCTTCAGAACACATAAACTGCGCTCTAGCTAATAATTTTTCAACAGTTATTCAAAAAGTAAGAGAAATAACTCGAATGTTTCGTAAATCTCCTGTTAAAAATGACGTGCTGCAAAAAGCCTGTAAAAATAAAATTGGTAAGGAATTAAATTTGATAATTGATACCTCCACAAGATGGAATTTGCTGCTGGCTATACTTAGGCGGTTCTTGGAAATGAAAGACGTTATAAAAACAGTTTTACATGATTTGTCTGTTGTTCAAATTTTTCCTTTCAATTATGAACTAAATGTTATTTCGGATATTGTCGAATCATTGGAAGTAATTGAAGTAAGCTCCTTGGCCCTAGGCAGGAAAGATTGCAACTTAATACAAGCAACAAAAATCTTTGAATTCTTATTGACAAAATTAAAAGAGCAATCCCACTCAAGTGTGCTGGCACAAAAGTTTTGCATGTCAATGACTACCAGAATTAATGAGTGAAGGAACCCAAATCTTGAAGGATTACTGTTGTATTTGGATGACCCAATAAAATATTTAGAAAGTGTATCGGATGAAAACTTTGTTTTTAAAAAAACCAACCAAAAATGAGCTCGCTAATACCGCTAAAGATTTTGCTAATAGGTTACTTATACCGCTTACAGAAAATCCATCCGAAGCTGATTCTGATTACGAAGATAAAAACGATGTTATAGAAATTATATCTGAAAAAAGACCAAAATATTCAAAAGCAGATGAGTTACAGGAATTCTTAACTAAAGAACTTGCTAAAACCAATTCAACAGCTGCATTCAACTATAGTTTACAAGATATAAAAAGGGAAATGATGGTTTACGAACACAGTAAAATAAAAAGAGATTTACTATCAAAAATTTATAATGGATTGTTGAGCGTGCGGCCATCATCAGTGGAGGCGGAAAGAAGCTTTAGTGCTGCTGGTTTGTTCGTTACAAAGCTCCGGACATCCTTGAACGACAAAACGTTGGATAAACTCTGCTTCCTACGTGCACATTTATTAAATGAAAAAAATACAAACTAAATATTTTATAATGTATTATTTTATTTTTTACTTATATATGCACTGAATTTAATTTGAAGCGAAATAAACTTTTATTTTTGTTAAAATGCAGAAGTTATTTACTTAAAATACATATAAAAAAATTAATAAATTAATCGATTGAAAAACTGAACAATTAATCGTTAATCATTTTTCTCTAAAATCGATTAATCAACCATGCCCTAGTAATCATAAAGTAAGTAAATAAAGAATTTACTACAATATTTTAATTATTTTACTTAGAAATGAAGAAAATAAATTATATAATTTTGAAGAAGATGAACCAAACAAAATGGTGAAACACTAAAAGACTTATGTTCTGGATTTAGAGATTTCTTATTAAAACATGAATTATAAAGAAGATGAACCAGAAAAAATGGTGAAACATTAAAAGGAAGTTATAGTTCCGGATTTAGAGATTTCTTAAATGAATTAGCTGATTGTGGGTGTCCTTCAACATGAATGTTTACTTATCAGACTTAAGTTATGTAAACTTTCTTTCAACGAATGTCAAGAAAAATGGGAAAAACCGATGTTTTAGCAATTAAGTAAAGTACTCGTCATACCTGAAGAATATGAAAGATTTCGAATATATATATTATATTTAGGTATCTGTGTTTTATGGTGGGAATTGATAAGAAATGATATTGAAAAAGTATACCACAAATAACAGTTGCCTAATAGTCAGGCAGAATTTAATTTATCAAGCATGTGACTATAAAATGTTAGATAACATCTGTAAGTTAATTGCTTTTAAATCAATACAAATTTTAGCAATGAGAGTTGACGCCGCATCAGAAACTAAGCAAAGAAATACATCCAATTTGCAAGATGTATTCCATGAAATCACTATCGATGGAGATAATAATTTTGAGATAGATTACCAACAAATTCCAGAAGAGCGAGAAACCCTTTGTAAATGAAATATAATAGGGTTGGGTGGGTCCTCTTTATCCCTTAATTAATATGTATTTACAAGCTAATCGTCGTGGTGTGCGGTTGTAATCCAACTAGTGAGAGGCCTCTGTAAATAGTGAAAACATTAATTAATTTGGTTATAGTGCCAATGACGCATGTATTTTGTAATGTATTTTTATACGTTTCGAATGTTATGGTAGTTGACTACCCATGCTACCCATGTAATGTTCCGTACGGAGGACTATAATGCCCAGGTTCTTCTGACCCCACTTGGGGGAGGCACAGACGACCCTTGTGGACGCGAACAACTATCCACCGTGTCTTTCAGGCACAGATATTTGGTCACTGCTCATTAGGCCTGGAAATACTAAATGCGTAAACTTTGCCTTGTCCTCTCTTGTCTTGATTTTTATCGTTTAAATATTATTAAAAATATATTGTGTGATAAGTTTTATTTACTAACCTTAATTAAGATACCCTTGCGACATGTTGAATGTGAGTAGTACCCTTTCTAGCAATACCCATAGTGGGACAGAATATCTTGTCGGATAAACTCTGACTATATATAATAATAATTATAAATAATAATAATAAATAATAATAATAATGGTTAATGGGTTGAGTATATGTATAAAAAATAAATATTTTAGGTTTTTCACTAATATTTCACTAATATATAATATATAATAATATATAATATATAACTAATATATAATATATAATATAATGATAATAATAATAAATAATAATAATAATAAAAGCAATAATAATAAAGTTTAATGGGTTGAGTATGTGTGTAAAAAATAAATATTTTATGTTTTTTGACTAATATTTGTAATAATAATAATAATAATAATAATAATAATAATAATAATAATAATAATAATAATAATAATAATAGAGAAACGCCAACTCAATAAATTCAACATAAACGCGATATATTTCAATTGTACAACAATCTTCGTCAGGCCGCAATCTGGATAATCAATAATAAGACATAAAATATGCAATATCTAAACAAATTAACTAATAATAATCATCTCCAAACTGTATCAAAAATTTTTAAAAAAATATTTAAAAAAAAACATTTTAAAAAACCAAACCATATTTTACATAACCCACATACATATTATTTTAAAATTAAATTTTAATTTAATAACATTTAACATTCAACATAAAATTAACAAATTTAAAAAAATTACATAGTTTACAAAACACAAACATAATTATACCACAAACAAGACTCCCAACCTTCATCCTTCAATTACTTAAACACATTCAAAATCTCCGTGGAACGGGCAACTTGATCATTTATTTTTGGATTTAAATATCTAATCAACAATGCCTCACAAGTTACTCGTTCCCAATAATTACTTAAACCTTTTACCGTGGTAACCATGGCAACCATGTCAAGGTCATATGACTCATCCGTAGATACGGCTGTAGCTAGGTCAAGGTCATTCTATTTTTAGTAACAAGGTCATATGACTCATCATTTTTTAAACAAAGACATATTTAATATTTAAAAAAAATATATATTTAAACAAATATTTAAATAAATACATTTACAACAAAGACATTTAAACAAAGATATATAGACAAAGACTCATCGATGACTCATAGTTTAAATAAGTTATTATTTTTTTGTGCACTAGCCCCTCCTTGCATGACTCATCGATGACTTTTTTGAAAAAAGACCAATGACTCATTATTAAAGTATGTATGACTCATCATTTTTTAAACAAAGACATATTTAATATTTAAAAAAATACATTTAAACAAATATTTAAATAAATACATTTAATCAAATATTTAAACAATGACATGTAAACAAATATTTAAATAAATATATTTAAACAAAGTCATATAGACAAAGACTCATCGATGACTTTTTTTGAACAAAGACCAATCATTTATTTTTAAGACAAAGACTATCACACACGATTAGAACGATGACTCAGGACTCCACTAGAACAAAGATGTTATTTACAAAAAAATTATTTATTATTATTATTATCATTATTATTATTATTGTTATTATTATTATTATTATTATTATTATTATCATTATTAATATTACCTATTATTATATATTATTATTATTAATATTACTTATTATTATATATTATTATTAATATTACTTATTATTATCAATAGTATTATTATTTTCAATGTATTATTATTATTTTTATTATTATTAATATTATTATTATTATTATTATTATTATTATTATTATTATTATTATTATTATTATTATTATTATTATTATTATTATTATTATTATTATTATAATATTATATTCATGTCTTTGTTAATCATGCACTTTTATTGCAAAGTCTTTGTTAATTATGCAAGTGTATTGCAAATTTATTAGTCATACCTTGATATTAATTTTACACACATACTCAATCCATTATTATTATTGCAAGTATTAGAGATAAACCTAAAATATTTACACACACAAGTCTATTCGAAAGTATACATGCTAGTATTACACACCTTAAGGGTAGAAAAATATTTCTGAGTGATTGTGTGTGCAATAGCCAAAATAATAAATTTTATCAAATACATGTAAATTTTTTTAAAAAATCTATGTGTGTGTTATTGGTAGAGTGTGTGTGTGTGAAATAAAAATTTTATCAAATACATGTATAAATTTAGGTAAATTTTATGAAAAATCTATGTTTTTTGTGTGTGTGTGTTACGGGTTTAGTATGTGTGTGCGTAAAAATTTAATCAAATACATGTAAATTTCTTTAAAAAATCTATGTGTTTGTGTGTTATGGGGTATAGAATTATTATGTGTGTGTGTAAAATTTTTATCAAATACATGTAAATTTAGTTAAATTTTATGAAAAATCTATGTTTTCTGTGTGTGTGTGTTATGGGTAGAGTATGTATGTGTGTAAAAATTTTATCAAATACATGTAAATTTCTTTAAAAAATCTATATGTGTGTTTGTCCTATGGGGTAGAGAATTATTGTATATGTGTGTAAAAATTATATCAAATTTCTTTAAAATTTATGAAAAATCTATATATGTGTGTGTTATGGGGTAGAGTATGTGTGTGTAAAAAACTTTTATCAAATACATGTAGATTTCTTTAAAAAATCTATGTGTGTGCTATGGTTAGAGAATTATTATATGTGTATTTGTGTACAAATAATAAATTTTATAAAAATCATGTAAATTTCTGTAAAAAATCTATGTTTTCTGTGTGTGTGTGCTATGGGGTAGAGTATGTGTGTGTAAAAAACTTTTATCAAATACATGTAAATTTCTTTCAAAAATCTATGTTAATCTATGTTAACACGGGTATATATGCTTAATATGTGATTATACTCTGAGTTTATCCGACAAGATATTTTGTCCCCCTATGGGTAATGGTCACACTCAACATGTTGCAAGTGTACTGCTCACAAGGGTATTATTATTATTATTAATATTATTATTATTATTATTATTATTATTATTATTATTATTATTATTATTATTATTATTATTATCACAAGCTCACACTCAACATGTCTCAAAGTGTATAAATTCTGATCAATTAAGTGGTAGAACAAAAATATATTACGTTGCGGTATTTTAAAACTTAAACACATTTTCACACAAGGTACAGCTCACATACAATATCTCACAAGGGTATTAATATTAATATTATTATTATTATTATTATTATTATTATTATTATTATTATTATTATTATTATTATTATTTTTATTATTATTAATATAATTTTCAAAAATATTAACGCGCGGAGTAAATATTATATATAAATATATACTCAGAGTTTATCCGGCAAGATATTTAGTCCCCGGATGGATAATGCTCATATACAACATGTCTCAAAGGGTATATTAAATTCTGACCAATCAATGAAGGTGTAGGATAAAAATATATTACGTTGTAGTATGTAAAAATCTTATTTTCAAAACATATTTTGACGCCATTTTCATTAGATGCAAGAACATTTTCATAATTATTTTCATAATTTTTGCATCGATTTCATGATTTTCAACATTTCATCATTTGCATGAATATATTATTTTCAATGTATTATTATTATTATTATTATTATTATTATTATTATTATTATTATTATTATTATTATTATTATTTCGATGGGTTTTATGTGGGGTATCCGTATTTTGTAATAAGCAATATTTTCATTGTTTTTCATGATTATTTTCTTCAAAATTATTATTTTATAAAGTATGACTCATTCAAGGTCATATGACTCATCAAGGTCACGTGACTCATCGATTACATTTTGAATTTGAATTTGCTAATTTGATTGGCTATCTCTATTGTTATAAATGTAAAAACAAAAGTAATTTAGTTATTACTGATGATTTCTACAAGTAAAACTGTTGAATATGATTGTGTAAATCATAAAATGTATTTGGTAACTTTATTATTTTATCAATTTTTTGTGATTTATAGCAAGGAACTCGAAATAATGAAAAATTAAGTCCATCCTATTCTGAAGATAATCGCTCATTGAAATTTTTTAACAACACAGTTGAAGATTTTTTAAATAATCATGATGCTTACACTGATAAGAAAATCATAAATGTTTTAAAAATTTTCAAACATTCCTCTATTGAATATTTGATTGATTTATTTAATTATGATAAATGTATTTTGAAGTTATCTAGTTATTTAATGTATTTTGAAAAAACAGTGGTAAACAACGATACACCGAATGAATACTTTTGGAGTTGCATGTATTTAAGATTGAAACCGGGATATAGTAGATTGATTTATGAATAGATGGCGAAAGTCGATTTGATTGAAAATAAACTAACGGAAAAACTGAACGATGTTAAGAAAATATATTTAACTTGTTCAATTTGTAAAGAAAATCAAGTTTCAGTTTTGTATTTACCGTGTAGTCACGTAATTGTTTGTTCTAAGTGTCACGAGAAGAATGTTCGCAATTGTCAAGCCTGTTCAACTTTGATTAATGAATATCATACTATATATATGTAATTTCTCAATACAAATTTCTAGTGTCTTTTTTAATCATGCACATTTATTGCTATTTTGTATATTTTTTAGTTAATTTATAAATATTATCTGACATTTTGATGTGTCAATGCAAATATATATACAACAAATTAATCAATAAAGATTGTAAGTTCTTTTATATACTCTGAGTTTATCCGACAAGATATTTTGTCCCCCTATGGGTATTTGTCGTAAAGGTACTGGTCGCAAGGGTAATTAAGGCACATGTATATAAATTCTTAGGTAATTTAGTGAGAAATATTTGGGTAATATTTTAAATGTAA
Organism: Schmidtea polychroa; assembly: GCA_959609185.1. Classification (NCBI taxonomy): domain Eukaryota; kingdom Metazoa; phylum Platyhelminthes; order Tricladida; family Dugesiidae; genus Schmidtea; species Schmidtea polychroa. The sequence continues at coordinate 2,002 of CAUHTR010004145.1, read as the reverse complement.
CTTTATTCTTATTTCGAACGATTAATTTATTGATTAACTTTGTCATTTAAAAGGTAATTTAGTAAAATATTTTCATAGGTAATTTATTCATCTAATGTTCATTACAATAGTTAACTTCGTGAGAAATACATGGTCATTAATAACAACATTGATTCTTTGGAGTAAAAATCTTTGTTCGAGTCATAATAGAAATGTGATCATCTGGTTAACCAATTAAGGTGTTTATTAGTTAGAATTCTAATTTATTATCATTGAGTGTAATATATCTTTGTGAGAATAAGTTAAGATTTTTGAGCAACATTTACCAAAACATGAATATTTTGTGCGAAGAATATTGGTTAAATATGTCATTTAAAATAATATTTTCAGACAATAATTAATAAATTCATTGGTTAATTTATATCTTTGTGAGAAATACATGATCATTTATTGACAATTCATTAATAAATTAGGGATAAATTCTTTATCATTTGGAGTAATTTTTGTCAAATTTCTATTTTTTATTATTATAGAAACATGATCGTTTGGTTAATTTACATGGAGTAATATGATGAATTTCAAGTGAAATAAAGTTTTCAGTTAATTAATATATCAAATTAATTTAAAATTGAGGATACACTGATGAAAATTCTAAACAAATATTTGCATCCACACATATATTTGAACATCACATAATAAAACTCATTAATTTAAAATACTGCAACGTAAAATACTGTATGATACTGAATCGCTCTATAATAATAATAATCATAATCATAATAATAATAATAATAATAATAATAATAATAATAATAATAATAATAATAATAATACTTTGAAAAATAATAATATGACATTGATATTATTAATAATAATATTACTTTGAAAAATAATAATATTACATTGAAAATAATAATAATATTACTTTGAAAAATAATAATATGACATTGATATTAATAATAATAATAATAATAATAATAATAATAATAATAATAATAATAAATTAATACTTTGAAAATAAAATAAGAATTTTGAAGAAAATAATCATGAAAATATTAAAAATCGTAAAAATATCTTTTGGAAATAATATTAATAATAATAATACTTTGAAAATAATAATACTATGAACTTGTATTTGAAAATAATATACATTTAGCGACCAATACCCATAAAGGGGACTAAATATCTTGTCGGATAAACTAAGACTATATATATAATTAAATCAGTCAAATCAAGAACTTTGATAAAATTATACTTAGGTGGTAAGAATATATGAAATATATGATAAAAAAAAAATTGAAAGGTTTTTGATGAAAATAAGAATAGATATATATTTAAAATATATTTTACTAAAACTTGAATATTTAACAGAAGAAATATTAGTAGGAAAATAAATCGGGGGCTGTTGATTGTTCAGAGGATTATGTTATAGCTAAATTATTACATCAAAGTTGATTGAAAAATAATTCTGTTAATAAAGTTTGGCTGAGTTTTTACACTAAATTTCGAAATTAATATTAGTCACATTCCTAAATAATTGAAATGTAACGTAACATTTTAAAAATACAATTATATACTTTTTACTAAATTTAATTGTCTGTAATTTTCCTTTAACCTTCTGTAACAATTTATGAATAATTAAGAGTTACACTCTTTATTAATTTATCATATATTTCAATGAATATTATTACCACTTGAGTATAATTTTATCAAAGTTCTTGATTTGACTGATTTAATTATATATATAGTCTTAGTTTATCCGACAAGATATTTGGGTATTGGTCGCTAAATGTATATTATTTTCAAATACAAGTTCATAGTATTATTATTTTCAAAGTATTATTATTATTAATATTATTTCCAAAAGATATTTTTACGATTTTCAATATTTTCATGATTATTTTCTTCAAAATTCTTATTTTATTTTCAAAGTATTAATTTATTATTATTATTATTATTATTATTATTATTATTATTATTATTATTATTATTATTATTATTATTATTAATATCAATGTCATAT